>JALMQS010000085.1:9458380-9537574 GCA_024734495.1 Forficula auricularia | reverse complement strand
ATAACGAGGATAACCTCATTGATTTCTCTTTATGAATCAATAACTTTGCTACTCTCGACAAAACAACATTTTTTTCATTTTTTGAGCACTTTTTCATAATGGGTAATTTTTTTTTTTTTTTTTTATGATAATGATGAGAGAAGGAGTTACACCAAAAAGGTGCAACCCCTAAAGGCCTGGGTTGGCCCCTCCATCGTGAAAAGAAGAAGAAAGAATTTTATGGGTTGGGCGGGGGTCGAAGGTATCTGTGGATACGGGTCTTAAATAGCTGAGGGTTATAAGACGCAGGAAAGATGGTGGCAGGAAGCAAGTTTTACTGATGAAGAAATGCTCATGTGCTTATCAATTTATTCTGACACTTTAGAACCTTAAATACAATTTACTATAAAATTTGGTTTTAGATTAATTTAAGTTTGGTTAGTGAAATCGAGCGTGAGAGCTTTAAACCTACCAATATCGTTGACCGAAATTTTTTATATGGATAATATTATTTTCCCCATATAAATTTCAAACAAATAATAACTCCAATACGTTACATATAGCAAGCCCCAAATGTTGGCCAACATTGTGATGTCAATTATATTTTTTCGGTGATAAAACTCGCCATTTGGCACATATGGCGGTGACTTTTAATACATTCATTAAACGCAATGGAGTTTTCTTAAATTCACTTGAGACGTCCGTTTAACAGCAAAATAAATGCCTAACTGGGAAGCTTGCCGTCTTATCATGAAATGAATAAAAATGGAGAATAAAATCCCCTATAAAGTAGACAGAGAGAGCGATATGGTATATAGGTAATATCTCTCGCCTTTGTTTTATATATTATATACATTGGTGTGGTTAGTTTGATTACACATCTGGAAACACAATATTACGCTCATAAGGTATTCTGGAGAGATATTGCTCAAGATATTAGCCATTTGAGTTCTTTTTATTAAAGGGCTATCTAAAGTTAAGCTCCCTCAATGCTTCCGATAAATTAACATGTACATAAAGTTAACCCAAGGTCTTAGGGGTCGGCTTTTATTTAACAATAAAATACCATTTTATTAATATTCATTCAAAACGATGGTTGGTATAAATAAAAGAATAAAAAAATAAATGAATAAAATTGCGATAAAAGAAAATTGAATTTGGAATTAAAATTACGATAAATTTTTAGAATAAGATCCTCGAAATAAACTACAAAATAAATGTTCGATAAAATGTTCTAATTCACACAATTTATAAAAATGAACCTTATATTTTTACGAAGGAACAGTCGAAGAAGGGGATTTCAGTAGGAGTTCAATATTGGGTTTCATACAGAACGTGAAAAGAGAGATTGTAAAAAATAGTTAAACACTTTCATTTATTGGGAAAATCACAATAGGAGTGACATCTATTCAAGATATATAAAATTAATAATTCAATGTAAATTCACCTTTTAATATCTATTGGCAATCACTTAGGGCGCTCGTTAACGAGGATTACAAAAATAAACATATTCTTGGAAAAATGTTAAAAAGCGTCGTTGTTGTGCAATACTTTAATTAATATACAATAATAATCATTTAAAACAAATGAAAATAGTAAGGAATAAAATAATAAAATATAACCAGTAAATAAAATAACAGTAGACAATGATGTCAAAAATGTAACACAACACAGAATTAAAACAGTCGGAGAAAATACAAACAATTGCATATTTTGAATGAGAAAAATACACCAGATTGCCCGACGTTTCGACACCTATTCTGGAGTCGTTTTCAAAAATATGTTGTAAGATTACAAAACTGGTATGTAATTTTTTTTTAAGGGTCTCCACATATTCCTTTATAACCCTCTGATCCTCCCACACCGGATGAGTGGCTCTGGGTGTGGCCACAGCAGAACGGTATAAAATCCGTTGTATGCTGTGGGAGTTAATTATTAGGGTGAAAATTTTTAAATCGAGTTCAGTAGGTGGAAAATCAATAAAAAAATAACAATACTAATTCCGTTCACTGGGACAAAATAATAAATATAAGTCAAAAAAAATAATATACTATTAAGAAATATTACTAAAAAGTTTTTCGGCCGGCCTTCCGATTTTTATAGTAAAATTATATAAGAAATTTTTAACAGTACATGAATTAGGGCGGTACTTATTTTGGATATTTTCGAATTTTTACGCGGACAAGGGCTCATATGGTTCGAAATAAATAAAAAAAATATCTCCCAAGTTTCAAGAGTTTCTATCTCAATTATAACCTGTTCCCCCAGCGATGTAAGTTTCTCATCTATATAACATGAGGTTTTGGCATTAAAATATCAATTTTTTATTCCGGCAAAAGTAATTGTTTAAAAAATTTGAAACTCTGTAGACTTTATCCTTATGATACTAGCTAGCCATCATAATTATTACAGATTTTTAGCTATTATTATTTTGGAGTCTATAACTTAGTAAAACTAAAATATAGCAGTATTTTATCTAGCTGTAACTCCAAAATTATAATAGTTAAAATTCTGTAATAATTCTGATGGATAGCTAGTATTATAAAGATTTTTGAATCATTACTTTGGCCGGAACAAAAAATTGATATTTTAATGCCAAAAACCCCATGTTATATAGATGAAAAACTTACATCGCTGGGGGAACAGGTTATAATTGAGATAGAGACTTGAAACTTGGAGGATATTTTTTTTTTATTTATTTCGAACCATATGAGCCCTTGTCCGCGTAAAAATTTGAAAATACCCAAAATAAGGACCACCCTAATATGCATCCACTTACAATCAAAACATTATTTTGCAAAATTATATATTTATTAATATTTTTATTCGAGTTGAAAATTTCATTAAATTCATTAATCTTATTTATTCTGTCAAAGAAAGGGTTTGAATCGAAAGACAGAGACCAAAAGAGAGAAAGGGGGAAAAATAAGTAGCAACTCGGAATGGAAGGAGAAGAATGAAGAAATGAGAAAATTTGAGGAAGAAAGAAAAACAATAAAAGTAAACTGTTTAATTTTAATTATTCGCCCCTCTTAGTCCTTATTCCTTAACTAATCCTCGCACATTTAATGAGAACAATAAACCCATTTCATCTGCCAACGAAGCAGAGCAAGTAAAGAGTAAATAAAGAAGTTAAAGGAAAAAATTTGATGACCATGATACAAATGAGCCAGCCTCAAGTATCTAATTTCACTTAAATTGACCATGAAGGGAGTTTAAGGTCCTTGGAAATGACAAGTAAATAAACAGATAATAGTTAATGAAATTACTCTTGGCTAGATATTTATTATACACTAGAAATATGCTAGAAAAAATAGAAAGTTATTTAGCCATTACTGAATGGCGCACTATTTTTGATGAAATATTTTTAACGTGAAAATGAAAGGAAAGTAATAACATTTTCAAGACTCGGTACGCTCTCTGAAAATTTTGCAGATGTAGGAATAACTATCCTACCCAGCTAGTGTTTTAAATCGGTCCTACTAATGAATTTAAATATGTTTTGTTAAGGAAGAATCGTGTAGGTTCTTGGTGAAACATATTTAAAAATAAAGTACAGAAAATTTTAAAAATCTAAAAAAATTTGAAAATATAAAATTCTAGGTTGGTTTCTCTGTGAATTCCTGAAGATGGGCTCTTACCTCTAAATATATATAGAGTCATGCTAACAAGCAAGATTTTTATTTTTGTGAAACCTACCTAGAATTTTATATTTTTAAATTTTTAAAATATTTTTAAATCCAATAAAATATTTTTTGATTTAATTAATTATAATTTCTTAATTTTAATATAAAACAATATTTGTAATGAACTCTTCTTGGTTTTAAAATAAATAAACCAATTAATTAATTAAGTGAAAGTGAAAAAAATATCTGTTTATTTGTTTATTCTTTATCATAACAAAGCCTTAAATCAATACAAGCTTTTGAGTCAATTTAGCTCATTTACTAAGTGGGATCAAAAGAAAATATAGTAAAACAATTTTGTTAAGGGAGAATGGTGTGGAAATATATTTAAATAAAGTAAAGAAAATTTTAAAATTTAAAAATATAAAATTCTAGGTAGGTTTTCATTATTTTTGTAAAATCTACCTAGAATTTTAAATTTTTAAATTTTAAAAGTTTCTTAAATTTTTTTAAATTTTCTTTACTTACTTTATAGTAGGTATAACAATTTGATTTTTTGTGATATTATGTATACCTTCTAATTTTTTTGAAGTTAGAAAGTCAAAATCCAACCTTTTTTTTTTCTTTTGGGATTAGTTCTTTGTTTTGGAAATACAAATATTTTTGACACCAGGATGAAATTTCTAATCCCTTCTGTTACGAATTATCATAGATATTGTAATCCAGTCAGATAGATGTCTTTCTATCTTATCGAGCACACCCTTACATAAGTGGTGGTTTTCGCAATGTCAAGAATAAGTTCGAATTAGCTTAGCTTGAAAGGCCAAAATATTGTTTTGGAAATACACACATTTTGGCATTGTGGGAATCTGAGCACACACACACACACAGCCAGGAAAAAATCATTGTAGAAATTGATTTTTTTTTCTTTCATTCAAATATTTGTAAACTCTATAAGTAAAAAAAAAATCAACAATTTCAAGTGAATTCATTACTTTGACACGCCCTCCCAGTTGGACCGAGTAAAATTAAAAGTTGATACATTATTTCACTGAACAACTGTTAAAATTAACCAGATCTACAAATAATGAAAACAGTTGAACGAAATTCATGATAAATAAATAAATAAAATCTCGAAGTCGTGAGTGCCCCCTAGTCACTTTTCCATCTTATAATGACTTCTGCCATTTTGAGACAACAGGCACTATATTTTTCTTATTTCAATGTTGCCAAATTTGCCAAAATTAACCAGATCTACAAATAATGAAAATAATTGAACGAAATTCATAATAAATACATAAATAAAATCTAGAAGCAGCGAGTGCCCTATAGTCACTTTTCCATATTATAATAACTTCTGCCATTTTGGAACAGGAGACTATATTTCTCTTATTTCAGGGTTGCCAAATTTGCCAAAATTGACCAGATCTACAAATAATGAAAACAGCTCAACGAAACTTATAATAAATAAATAAATAAAATCTAGAAGTCGCGAGACTGGAGACTATATTTCTCTTGTTTCAGTTTTGCCAAATTTGCCCCGCATTATTTTACATTATATCATTTTCAAGATTATCATTTCTGAAATATTTACTATTAATATTGTATTACCCTGGTTTCGGTCACAGTATACATTGCTTTCAATAGATATGTGATTGTCGTCAAATTCGATCTTTATTAACCCCTCGTAGCTAATAGAATATATAACTCCAAATAAATCCTAAAAAAAAATCAGGATGAATCTGATGGCCACATTGTCCAAAAACAAATTAAACAATGCTCGTTAATGTTTGGAATTAAAATCCTAAAAATGAATTTCCATCCCCCTCATCGTCAAGCGAACATTTTCGTCAGGCCAAATGCAATAATTTCTAAATATTTAAATTGTGCCTAGTCAAAATGGCAGCCGGTCTGCTATTAAATTCGCTCGGGCGTTGTAATCCAAGCATTAGCACATTGTCTGATAAATAACATCCCCTCCCCATTCAATGCAGGGTAGATTGGTTTGTGCGCCCCTGAAAAACCCCTTCGGGGGGTTCATTAGATGCTTTGTATGGCGCTTATTGGCTGTTAATAACCTGGCTGGCCACCATCATTAGACCTGGCCAATATTAAACAGAAATAAACTACTACTATCAGCCAGGAGGGCAAACAGAGGCCGTCATTTAATTGGTCAATATGTTTATATATTGAGTCGACAACAATTTTAATTACAATTAAATAGTGTATTTGCCGAGAGCGGCTATTGATTTAATAGGTAAAGAAATGTCTGATAATAACGCATAGGATAGGATTAAGACATCCCCTTTAAATTTGAGACCACTTCTAAAATACGGCGGTGGTAATTCAAGATAGAAATCTCATCAAGAGACAAGAAAATGTTTAAATAAATAAATAGCTTTTAATGATAAAATTGAATCGATTCTATTCAAGGATTCGAATTAGTCGTGCATTTTTAATATTACAAGATTATATCTGTGTTTGAGTTGAAAATCAATCAAAACTTTATTACTTCAATAAATAAGTTTTTACCAACGTTAAGAATGCAAGAAAGTGTAAAATTTTTAAGTAGAAATTGACTCTTGAATTTTCGAAGAACAGATGTTGATGAAATTAAACCTGCAAATATTTTAATTTGCAGAATTGACGCTTAGGAGATTGAGTTAGGTATTTAGCAAAAAAATGTTTCGATTAAAATCATTTAGATTAGATAATTTTAATGAGATATTCTTATGAGAAGAAACAATGTTTTTACACCTAATTCTCGAGTCTTTATTAAGTGCTTGGGAATTAATTTCATGAAGTTTATTTAATCTAATTGAATGATTTACTAACTCAAACTTCATGCAATGAATTTGCAGGCATTTGAAAACAACTTCAGAATTAAGTGTCAAAACGTTGTGATGACAATATCTCGTTAAAATATCTGGTCCAAGTGGAATCCTAAATTAAATGGTGGTCGAAGTAAGTACTTAAGTAGCTTTGTTTTGGATTCCACGATCTATGACTTCTATATTAAGTAATGAATAATTATCTTAAATATAAAGTGTTCATTTATAGCTATATTATAAATATCGTTCATCGCTTTAAAATCCCCATAAAATAATTCAAAACAACGCATGGCTGCTGGTCGAGCCCTTATTGGATTCACGCAGAAAATTTCTTTGTTTGCTCATTGTGTTTAAACATGTTTGAAACGTAGAGAAAAATCATTTTCATCTATGCTTTTTTTCTATATGTGTGTTTGGATTTAGATAGCGACGATAACTTGAGAACTAACAATCGTAGAAACTTTGTTCTTGTGCTAAATATTTGTATTTCCAATGCAGAGAACTGATTAGATTTTGGGCTTTCTAACATTAGAACTTCTGATTTAAAAATACAATTAATATCGAGATTTTGAAGCGATGTATTAATGACTAAAAATGTTACGGATGGAATGATCTCTAAGGTATACAAACCTGATAAATACAAGTACAGACCTGTTCACACTATTAGAAATGTATTTCTTAATTTCTATTATTCTAGAAACGGCCTTTTGACTCTGAGTATATAAATCAAAATCAATATCAGATTTAGATATTTATGATTTAAAATTATTAATTTACCGAAAATAGTCAAAAATTGCACTTCCTAAACTCTAAATCAAAATAAATAATAATAATTGAATGTAATGGAAGGCAGCCAAGGTGTAGTGAGGAAAGAAAAAATTAACACATATCAAATAAGGTGTAATTTATTGGAATCCTTCCTCCTTTCCTTTCAAACCGACGTTTCGGAGGATTTTTCCCTCCTTCTTCAGGGTTTCAAAGGGTCAATTAATGAAACAAATAAAATGTTTCTTTCTTCTCTCCACAGTAGTGTTCAAAACTTTCTTCTTTTTTATTAAAGGCATAGAAAAACAATTTTTTTCCTCTTTTTCTTAATTAGAATTCTTAATAGAATAATTAAGAAAAGGAGGAAAAAAAATTGTTTTTCTATGCCTTTGATAAAAAAGAAGAAAATTTTGAACACTACTGTGGAGAGAAGAAAGAAACATTTTATTTGTTTCATTCATTGAACCTTTGAAACCCTGAAGAAGGAGGGAAAAATCCTCCGAAACGTCGGTTTGAAAGGAAAGGACGAAGGATTCCAATAAATTACACCTTATTTGATATGTGTTAATTTTTTTTCCTCACTACCCCTGGACTGCCTTCCATTACATTCAATTAAAATTTCTACCAGTCCGTCTTTCTCCAGAGAAAATTTCGTTGCAAATAAATAATAATAAATGAAAAATATGTTTATATTATACATATGAGTTTGCTTCAAAGAATGTTTGTTCAGTGAAGCTTGACCGATTCGGTTGCATATCCAGGGCTTCGCAGGCGTAATCAGATATAAATATATATTAATTAAAAATAATGAGGAAAAATAAATGCAAATTTCTTTGTTACTTTATTTTAATTAATTCAAAAGTCGCATCAAGGATATTTTTATATAGGTTAGATTCCATGTTAGAAGGGTTCACCGTCTTGGAAGTCGAAGTTAATTTAAGGGCTAACTTATATCACCGGTATTGGTTTAATTCTTGAGAAGATATTCTTACAATGTGTATATTTGACTATTACTGATCACTTGGTGATATTTCAATTTCGGAAAAATACTATATTTTTCAAATTCGATTTTTTAAATTTGTATTATTATTTTAGTTATTTGTATTAATAACATTTTTTAGGCCTATATAACGGACCTTTTCTTTTATTTCTTTGACATATAAACACTTCTTATTCTTCTTCTTAATAGACCTCATGGTCTATTTATTCTAACTCGCCCTGCCAGCGTTTTATAGGTCGACCTCTGATTCTTTTGCCTGCTGGCTTGTTCGTTAAAATCTTCTTGAGAATTCGCTCTTTGCTCATATAAATACGTGCATTTTATTGATTGAATCCAATTATTATAATTTTTTTTATTTCATTTTTTCAATTGTTTCTCGGAAATTTCAATTAATTTTCTTTATATTTTTAAATGGGTATCAAACATCCTTAAGAAAATTCTTTTATCTTCTATTATTTTTTCAAGGGTAACCAATTTAATGGTTGATTATCACATTGAGGCGATTTTACGGATAGTAATAGTTATCAGGATGAATGTTTTTTGGTTATTTGGATTTTCAATTTCAATGGCTTTATTATTATTTTTCAATTGTTTCTAGGAAATTTCAATTAATTTTCTTTATATTTCGAAATGGGTATCAAACATACTTAAGAAAATACTTTTTCTTCTATTATTTTTTCAAGGGTAATCAATTTAATGGTTTATTAGATATCACATTGAGGCGATTTTACGGATACTAATAGTTATCACGATGAATATTTTTTGGTTATTTGGATTTTCAATTTCAATGGCTCTATTATTATTCAGTAGTCGAGTTAGAATCCAAATATGAATAATTGAATCAGCTACTTTGAAAATGGAAATAGGAAAGAAACCCCATTTTTGAGAAATCATACTATAGATGTGCCATGTCGAGTTTCTAGTTCGATTTATAATTAATAAACATTGGAGATGAACAAAGTGAAGCCAAAATAAAAAAAAAAGATGTAAGACAAGGATGTGTGCTCTCACACATAATACATCTTAGTAGGGTTGAATGCATCCGCTCGGTAATTGAACCCGAGTGCCCAAAAAATCAATCCGGGCTATTGGTTGCGCTTCTAAGGGCCAGTTGTTTGTTGGTTTGCAAAGTCTTTGTAAAAGTTTACCTTAGAATTCACCTTGTGCCCGACCGGATGGCCAATCAGATGACACGCACTTCATCTGATTGACCATCCCGCCGGACACAAGGTTGTCAACTTTTACAAAGACTTTACCAACCGACATACAACTAGCGCTAAGGGCCGGTTGTATGTCGGTTGATAAACTCTTTCTAACCGTTGGCAAAGTGTAAATCGCTGGGATGGCCAATCAGATGAAAGTGCATGTCATCTGATTGGCAGGCACTTTCATCTGATTGGCCATCGCAGCCATTTACCCTTTGCCAACGGTTAAAAAGAGTTTACCAACCGACATACTACCGGCCCTAAGTCAACCCATATGAAATATGAATTTATTTTCTCTTTTTGATTTTCGTTTAGATATTAATTAATTTTAAAAAAATGTTTTTACTAAATAACTTGGGGCTAGAAACGGGATATTTAAAAACAAACAAGTCATAATATAATGAAACAAAAAATATATAAGATAGAGTGGTATGACCCAACTTCTCATATCCAATCAACAAGTTATTGTATATCCAACTTTTACCTTCTTCTAAGAGAAAAGACAAGAGAACAAGAGAAAGAGGAGGATATCAATTATTTTTTCAACGATCATTTAACTTTTTGCTCTTTTAATAAAAAGTAACAAGAAAAAAAAGAAATAAAGAATAAAACTTGAAAAAACAAACAAATTTTCTTATATGAAATTGATTAAAACTTTATTTAATTTTAACAACTTTTATTATACAATTCATTGTTTATAATTAAATAAATGGCAAACCAAGTAGAAGAGATTCATTTTATTTTTTTAAAATATTTTTCATGTTACTTTTTACAAATATTTTTGTATTCTCTAGCTCTTACTTGTCTTCTCTTTCTTCGTATTACTTCTAATATACAAAAATAATATATAAAAAATGAAATATAAATAATATATAAAAATTCACTCTCTTATTAATATTAAGTAGAAAATAAAGATGTAAAATTAATCTTATACCATATATATTCGAAGACCTCAAAAAGTGAATTTTCGAACAAACCATTCCAATATCTTTATTAATAAATAATATATAAACTTAAAATTGACATATTTTATCTCTATTCATTTTTCTTAAACTCAAAAATTGTATTAAAGTTTTAATCCAACGATTATTTTGGAGATGGTCGAATTTTGTGAGGGATCAAAAATAAACAAATATAAAATATTTGGGGGGTATGATTTTTGTAAAGATATCTTTAAGGAAAATTAGGCTAAATTTTTTAAAATTTATTTCTCTTTAAAGGGGATAGATTACCCCGAGGGGAGAACCGCGACCTAAAATCGTGTACACCTACCACTTCCGTTTTCATTTCCAAATAGAAGACAGTAGATGACAATAGATTATCTAATGAATTCCAAAGTAATTCCAAAGACGGTGTACACCTAATTCTAATCGCGGTTCACCCCCCGGGTTGCCCCAAAGTGACCATTTAGTATAGATGATTTGGCCCAATTTCACTTAAGTACTTAGATTAAAATCCTTAGAAAAATTCTTAAAATTTGTTCATTCTCTTTTTATGAAGAATAAATAAGAATGAATTTGATATTTTAAATATTTTTGAAAATATAATCATTTTTATGCTAACTTCATTGCCCTTTGAGCGGATCCAAGTAATATTAAATTCACGTAGCAACAGGTCATTCAGCTAGTAATACATATATGTTACACTACATAGATATATTAGGAATTAACCCAAGGTATGCGAATCAGTCTCGCACTTGGCCGGCTTTTTTATTGAATGGGTGATTTTGAATGATAATTACAATATTTGCATTGTGATTTGTATGTATATTTCTTTCCATCTAATTCATCAGAATTCTAGAAATGCTTAAGTGGGACATGGCACAAAAAAAGATTGGGTAACAATTCTGTAGATGAGAAACGTCTGTTTTTCAGAGAATGAAAGTGACGTTCTAATAAATTTATTTTATTCCGAATTTTATTTTTCATTATCCTTGGGCTGCCTTCCATCAATTCTCCATTTTCTTTTTTTCTTTTTTGCTCTTAGCGTAGAATATCCTAAGAGTCAATAATAAATAATCTAATCAAAGTGAAAATAAATATATTATTCTTATTATTATAAATTAATACAACTACAGCTATAAAGAATTCCTAAAATAAATAAAATCACCCTAGAAGAGCTCAGGATACACACCAACCTGAAGACAAGAATACTTGAAGAACAACGGAGATACAAAATATCGAGTCGGACTTTATGAGCCACATCTCTAACAATTATTGATGCAACGCACTGGGTGACATTAAAATCTCTGAAGATGGCTACAACCGATAGCCGAAACGTTAGCGGGAGTTCATGAATAAAGAGAAATAAATGATAGCTGCACGTCTCTTATTTAAACCCTTACTAAATTAATACACCTAGAGCTATAAAGAATTCCCAAAATAAATGAAAATAAATAGTTATTACAAGTGATTAACATTTAGACCATAATAGACTCTTCTGTCGTAATTCAATGTTAGCTTATCAAATACCGATATTGATAAAATCTCTCGCTTTGTCTTTGTAATTGTTATCCTTATCAATAGAATTTTAATCATGATTTTCGCGGAGACAAATGACCGCATGTAAAAATAGAAAACCCAGCTTGGTTTTGATATATTCTTTAGCCACCTGTGCTTGCAATTCAACCCCTCCACCTCTGCCACAAACCAGCCCACCTTTGTATGTCAATATATGGCGCAAAAGGGCATCCATCTCTTGTGGGGAGAATATGGCACATAGCCCTTTCTCTCGTGCATTATACAACTGGGCGCTAAATCACAATCCTCTACCCCACTAGGCGAGGTACCCATTAGCAGGCATACATGCTTTGATTTAGCATTTTGAGGGAGTTAGGCTGGGGGCCGTCTTTTCACATGAATGCATCGCTATGGCATGCACAGTTGGTGACCTGTCATTATTCTCGACTCTTCCTACATTTAAATTGGCTCCCGTTTCCCGTTTTGTATCATCCGTAAAGCCATGAATTTCGCTTCATACACAAGGTCTACGCATACATAGGATTATTATTATTATTAATATTTTTTTTGAAATTAAAAATAATACAAAGTTGTTTTTGCTTGTTGCTTTTTTCATTGGACAAAATATTATATATTATCCCTTTAATAAATAAACAAACGCTTTGCCTTAGAAATTAGACAAACAGACATATACGCACAGGGTCGTTCCTGACCCATTGTGCGTCGTGGTCCAAGTTAGGATTTGCCGAGGGGTGAACCGCGATTGGAATTAGGTGTTCACCGTCTTTGGAATTATGTGGAAATATTTTGGAATTCATTAGATAATGCCCCTTCATCTATTGTCTTCTACTTGGAAATGAAAGTGGAAGTGGAAGTAGGTGTACACGCTATTAGGTCGAGGTTCACCCCTCCGGATTTGCCGACCTTTCTGAAAAATACTAGAAAATAACGCTCCTGGAAGAGGTCCTGCCCACTAAACCATTAATTAACAAATACAATAATTTTATCTTATCTCTCTTTATTACTTTACCATAGAGTGTATGGCCAAGTATTGTAATCGTGCATGAAAAAAGTTTTTTGTTTTGCTTCGTTTTTTCGAAATATCTCAAAAACGGCAGAAACTATTTTGTTAAAAAAAAAATTGAGCGAAACCATGGCGTTTTACTCTATAAAAAAAACCAAAATGGTTGAACATCAAAAAAATTATATTTTACGAGATATTAGTGATTTTGTCAAAATGTCTATTAGTACGTTTGTTAGTAGGTACGTTACCAAATTGTGTACGCTCTAGCTCAAAAACTAGTGTGAATATCAAAACGAAATTTCAGATGTAATTTTGGTTCATTGAGATTAAGAGCTGGTTGAAATCGAACCAAAAATTAAGGAGGGCATGGGTTCTTTCGTAAATAATTATAAATTATTTTATTAAATTTCTCTATTCTATGCCTCCCCCTAAACAAATTTTGACCTGGGTTTGTGTCCAATAGAGTTCGCCGCCCTTTCCCAATATACTAGGTGTACCGAAAAGTCATTACCGGTTTTTTTGAAAAAAAAAACTACGTAATTTTTAAGAAAATGGAAAATTTATTTATTCAAAGTATTGGCCATTTGATTCTATACATCTTGCCCATCTTTCTGGCAATTTATGGATGCCATCCCAAAAAAACTGTTTGTCCTTTGAGCAAAACCATTCATCGAGCCATTTTCTAACTTCTTCAAAATTGGCGAAGTGCTGCTCTGCAAGCGCGTTTCCCATCGATGCGAAAAGTTGATAGTCGGACGGGGCAAGGTCTGGAGAGTACGGCGGGTGCGATAATATGTCCCACCCAAATGCTTTCAACGCTTCCTTGACCGGTTTTACTTTATGAGACGGCGCGTTATCGTGTTGTAAAATCACTTTACCGTGTCTTCGGGCCCATTCTGGACGTTTTTCGATCAATGCGTGGTTCAAATTGATCATTTGTTGTCGGTGTATTGTTTTTTCAATTGTTTTTCAGTTTGGGTTGGGTCTTCATCCAATAACTCCTGTAGTTTCGCATCTTCAAACTTTTTTGGTCTACCAGAACGTTCTTTATCTTGCACATCGAAATCACCACTTTTGAATTTTCGAAACCACACCTCACATATTTTTAAGGTTAAAGCATGCTCACTGTAAGTTTCTACCAGCAAACGATGACTTTCAGCGGCTTTTTTCTTTTGATTAAATAAGAAAAGTAATGCGTCCCGCAAATGCACGTTTTCAGGCATGAAACTTGACATTTTCAAAGAGGTATAAATCTATGAAGGTGTTACTTTCGCAAAATATAACATGTATAGCTTTGAAGCTTGATGTCAGTAGAATAAAATGCATATGTGTCAAATCATAACATTGCATACTTAAGCCTAGCGACATCTGTTAGAAAAACCGGTAATGACTTTCCGGTACACCTGGTATACAACGAGCATTTCGTGCGTTCCTTCGGAACGCCCTCGAAGCTCGGCCCTCCGGGCTGGTGCCCTGGGGGGCAAATCTCGTTCCAAAAATTGTATTCCTCTTAAAAAACCACACTCCAAATGTATACCTGTAAACTCCCGAAAATAGATAATCTCTTAAAAGTTTCGCCTCATTTTCGTCCTGACACAGCTACAGAAATGAGGCTCTAGATATGAATCTGGAAGTATTTTTTTTTCTATAATCTACAGCATTGAAATATTTTTTGTGTGGAAATAGATTTATTTAAATAAGTGGAATCGTGTGAGGAGGAGAATTATATTATATCATTTTTTTTAAATTTGGGATCGATAATCGATATAAGGCTCAAAATATTTAAAAGACATCAGGTGTTGTTTGTATGACAGGCTGCTCCAGTATTGCCATGAAAAACTCTGGCATGCGTGTCTTAAGTCGTTCAATTTTGTAAAAATCAAAAAATAAGAATAACAAAATTTAGATTTTTAAAAAATTATAAAAAAGTGGCAAATTATTAAAAAATAAACAAATAATATATAAAATATAAATCAAATAAGATGTGATTCATTTCTTCTTCTGTGAGCAAAGAAAAGCGAATTGAATATTTAATTTTTGAGTGGTGAGAGGGGGGGGGGGGGGGGGAAATATATCAATATATTTAATGTTTCTTAATTTAAAATCAATTGGAGTCTTTCATTTCAAAATTCGAGTTCAAATTACAATTATATTTCAAATTTGCCGTAAATATACCGACGGCATCAGCGCTCCCTCTCGGCACCATTCTCTGAGCGTTGATGCAAATTAATCTAGGCTATTATATATTATATATATGGTACAATTTGTCCCATCAAAATTCCAGACGACGTTTCTTTTCGATAAGGACTCTCTGGCTTATATTGATATTTTATCGGAAATAAATTTAAATAATATTTTCTTAAAATTATTGATATTATAACTAAATTTAATTTTTGGACTTTCCAAGACCACCCCTCGATTTTGAGCTGGGTGGTGTCTTACACCACCTGAACACCCTGAGGGCACGGCTATATGTGCTCATACTAATAGCTCTGATTCGTCTCAATTTCAATTTAATAATGTCATCTGATTGGCCATCCCAGTGGCTCCATTTACCATCTACCGTTTGTTAGTGGTAAAAAGCATTTACTTTGCGACATACAACCGGCCCTTAGTTATCCCCGATCTTATATAGGTATTGAGAGTTTTTAGAAATGGATTAGTCCAGAAATTCTCGAATCATCTTTATTTATACTTTTTTTGTATTATTACTATTTTAATAGTTTCTCAGCGAGTACAATTTTTATTCGGCTCAAACTCGTCTGGACTTGTCTTTGACATGCTTGAATTGGAAGATATATCAACTAAACAGGGACTTCAAACCTTCTATCGACATCCTTTTAGGAAAATCATTGATTTTAAAATTGCCCCTTGAAACTTAGCAACAATTTTATTTCATTTCGAGAATATACTTTTCAAATCAAAAAATTAATGTTTTCTATAGAAATATTTGAAATTACGGATAATAATTTGAAAATTTAAAGATCCTCCTGAAATTTTGAAGTTGACCTTATATATTTATGAAAACCGACTACAAAAAATTAAATGCAACAAATAAAATAATAATAACTGAAAAATAAAATAAAATACACTAAAAGGTATAAAATAATTACCTATTTAATTTAGTAACAATTAAACGACGAAATTTTTACATTAAATCACTTTTTGAAGTCGGTGCCAAACATATACATTTTATGAATCGCACTCGACGGAACGTACTTAGTACTTGTGATTTTCAACTTTTCTTGGTGGCCCCTGATTAAAAATAATAATTATTATACTTCCTATTATTAAAATATTGTGAAAATCCCAAGTGGTGCGGTCCGCATGTTATGGAAATTTATCCCTTGTTTTGGACCTCATTTTTTTAATGAAATTTTTGAATTCGAAAAGTACAGAAAGTGAAGATTCATCATTAACATGGCCTCAAAACTTTAGTCTTGATTAAGAAATTTCTGTTGCTCCTCTATTTCTAGAATGAGAGATAAAACGTTAAACAAATGGTCCCTATTAGTTAAATCTTTTCTCTGGACATTGAATCTATCGTTCCATGCTTTTACTATTCAGACGAGAAACTTTCGCCAAATATTTATTTTATATTAGCAATTCTCTTGAGATTTTTTCTATTTAATTTTCCAGTTGGATAATTGGAACACTTGACTTGTTTCTAGTAGAATCCTCTATGGAGTCCCATTTAAACAGAGAGTTTGAACATATCCACTTGAAATGGCCCAACTTCTCTACTTTGCGGCTTTTCTCGCAAAGAGATGGAAGTAGGCATACATCTATTCACCTCTATATATTTAGATAGACATATCGTTCATTCTCTCTGCTATTTGGCTGCTTTCGAAGACATTTTATTAGTGAGGGATGTCTTGGCGTTTTAGTTTAGCCCAACAAAACATTCTATTGTTCATTATAATATATAAATTAACAAGCGTATCTCATCGTTTTAAATCTTTCATCCCACACTGTAGAGTTTTCTAAATAAATATATTTACTTTATCTATACATTTTTTTTTTTGAAATTACATAATTCATCACCTTACTAAAAAATATAACTCACTTTTATATGATTGAGTGTGTATTCAGTGCCGGCCTAAGGACAACTGGCGCTCTAGACGAGTTTTTGTTAAGCGCCCCTAAGCTTACAACAAAATGAACCAGAATGCTTTTGTATCATAAAAAATAAGTCATAATTCGATTGAATAATACATTTATATTTATTGACATTATAAAAGTATTTTCCTTTCCTTCAAACCTGCAATATTTGTTTTACATTTTTATTTAAAATTAATACAAAAAATAATTTTACAGATTACATTTTTTTATTTTTTATTTTGTCACTAAAAATAATCTGAAATTCGGCGCCCATAAAAATCTGGCGCCCTAGGCGGCCGCCTAGCTCGCCTATGCTTTCAGCCGGCTCTGTGTGTATTTAGATGAAAATTTATTGATTTTTCAACTTTTTGAGTGAAAATGAAATACATTCAAAATAAAGTTTTATTTAATTTATTAATTTTTATATTATATCTATCTTTTACTCTTTCTCATAATAAAAAACAAAACAGAATACACTGTGTGTATAATAAAAATTTTAATATAATTTGTTTGTTTAATTAAAAATAGTGATTAAGTTTAAACAAATTTAGGCCAATTATATAAAAATTAATCGAGAAAAATCATGCATGTGACGTCATAAATCTGGTTATTTTTAGAATGGGAATTGGAGTGGAGATGTTAACTCTATCTTTAAACAAAGAAGTAGCTATATCTCAATAATGATAAATCCAAAGAACCTTAGGTAAATTAAATTAGAAATTGAAGGTAGGAAACAGCTAGTGATAATAATAATATCCGAGTTTCAAAAAAAAGACTTTTGGAGCCCTTTTTCGAAAACCTTTCTATTGTAAACAACGTGCTCAGTATAACTTGAGATATTCACTATATTCAATTTAAAAACCATCTTTTGATAGGATTGGAAATTTTTTCGGGTTTGTTTCACCTAAGTAGGTAGAAATTTTATCAAATAAATCTTTCACCTCATTAAACCTGTCAATAATGACTAAATAGAAACAATAATATAGTATTTATATTTCCGAAACCAAAAATGAAAATAATAAAATAAAAAAAACTAACCACAAACGAATGTAATCTAATTCAATTGAAAATTCATAAAATGAACTTTAATTTACATCAATGAAAATTATAATCCAAAAAAATATCTCCATTTTTAAATAGGAATTGAATATTAAAATTCTCAATTAACTTCATCATCCAAATTATGAGATTTTTTTTAATTTTCATATTATGAAAGATGAGTTTAAAAAAAAATGTTTTTGGCCCAGCATACGAACATGATTATATTTCGCCAATCGGTCTATTATTCGAGAGATATTTATTACTAAATGAACTTAACTGGGCTGGCAATTAAAAGCAGGGCACTGCCCATTCTCCCTGAGCGTCAACCCTGCTTCCCCCAATCGCACCTAATTACCAAGGGTATTGGCGTTATTTATTACTGAGATTTTATTAGGAGCGGATATTGTGCAGCCACCCAAATGATACAATCTCTGGGATGGGAATTCATAATATTATATATAATAGAAGAGAAAGAGGATATAGAAATATTATACGCGATTCACACAATATCCATTTATACGTCTCATCAACATGAAACGATTCAATCATTAACTCTATTCAATGGGTCATCAGGCATGGAATTAGATAAAATTAGAGGAAAATCCTTGAATAGAACCATTTTAGAAATAATCTTCTGTATTGTTTATAGAGAATTAACATAGTATAATAGAGGTTTAATAACAATAATATGAAATCAATCACCTGAATAGAGTACACAAATGGAATATATAAATAAAAATATGACGGATTTTACACCGCAAGAACGGAAAACTATGGTATCTATAAATTAGTTATTTTTATAATTTATGAAACTCTGAGATAGAACATTTTTATTTGATAATTTGACTAACTAATGCCTTCTAAGTCGTTGCGACAGAGGCTTGAAACTCCCAGGATCTCTCTATAAGCCTTTCCATTCAATACCAATGAAATTTTCACAGCAGGAAAGTAATTTAGAAGCCATAAGTAGCATAAGTATGCCAAGACCATATGAAATCTGAATAGTCATCCATTTCATAACAAATCCCGTCTCATGTTACTTAACTTTGAGAATATTTTGTTGAGTGGTGCTTTAAACATAAGGGTTTTATAATAATTATATACTAAGCCAAAATAGGGACCGTGCGTCACGACTTTAGCTCCAACTGGTGACGAAAATGTAAGGTTTGGGGGATGATTTATTAAACTTCCAAGACAAAGAGACTCGCTCACGGCCTCCTAGGCTCCGTGCACTCTTTTATCTATGATATATACTATAATACAATATTTGCCCCAAATCTCCCAAATTATTTGGATAAATAAACACAAGAGAGCGCTACCTTCGGCAGTAGTGCTGCCTCTATGTTTAACGCGCGGTGCCTATATTGTGATACTTTGTAATTGTTAGATATAATTATTGTTTGGTTCCAAGTTTTATGCAAGCTTTCTTACACTAATTGCTGAAAAATTGGGGAGATTCAATTTGTCTACTTGAGTGTAAGTTTTGCCTTAATTATTTATAAATTTTTATCAATTATCCCAGAAAAGGATTGGGAAGCTGAAACTATACAGCCGTCACTTATAACTAAAAAATTGATAACTCTTTATTTGGTTTTCCAAAAGTCTAAGCAAATGAACATTTTTTAGCAGTGAAGATCCTTAGTTAACAAAATGTCTCAAAAAAAGCTCAAATACATAAAAAACTTTAAGTAAGTCTATAATTTTATTTCGGGCCGCATTCATTGCAATGGTGGGCCGCGGTTTGGACAGCCCTGTTCTAAGTCTTTAATAAAAATAATAATAATAAATAAATCTTTATTACTCGACCTGCTTAGAGGCACAAGTCCTCGGTGGCTAGGTCAACAAAACATCAATACAAATCAACTACAGAAATTAATAAACATAAATACAAATCAATTAAAAGAAATTAACAATTAACAAACAAGAAAAAGAAAAAAAAAATAGAAATGTATGCTCATTTACAAATAACATGATCATAGATTTCCATCAAAAGACAAAACTTAATTTAAATAATTCCGAGCAAAAACCCGATACCAGGAGGAAACGACGCATTAGCCATCCCGACATTTGCCATAAGTTGTTAAGGAAACCTGGTCAAAACCTTAACAAGGATGGTATGACCACTCTCTACCTCAAGAAATCTCTGCTTGTGAGAACTAAATAAAATTTTGCACAACTCTAGGAAATTAGGACTTGACAAAATTTATAATTCATTTAATCATAGGGGGCAGAGGACTATAATCCCAAGTAGTAACAGACAGACTGTTCCACAAATCAATGCCAGATCCTACAAATGATATTTTTCAAGAATCTTGGCTTACGAATCTTTTTTCTATGATCAGCTCTACCTAAATAACTTGGTTCCTGAAATCTATTCGTTATTTCCTCCCAACTCCTAAAACCCTTATGCGTTTTGAAAATCACTTTCAATTTAGCCCATTCTCTTCTCTCCAATAAGCTAGACCATCCTAATTCATTAATCATTGAAGTGACACTACTAAACCTATCAAATTTACCAAAAACAAATCCAGCCGCCCTCCTTTTTTTTTTTTTTTTTTTTTAATGATATTGATGTGAGAAGGAGATACACCAGAAGGTGGATCCCCTAAAGGCCTGTATGGGCTGGCCCCTCCATCGTGAAAAGAACAGAGTAGAAGGAAAAGAAGCCGGGATCACGAGCCAATCACAGAAACTTAGATACAATTCAATATCCAATTTACTAAGGTTTTAGGGGCTTCGAGCAGTGGTAAATTCTCCGCGCGATAAATTCGGTTAAATTTATCTCCCACTTAATTTTTATTACCAGACCCTATACTTACATAAAAAATGTCTGGGTATAGCCGGGAATCGAACCCGAGACCTCCGGGTTGCCAGTCAGTTATTCTGACCATTACACCACGGAGGCGGACATCCTTTGTACCATATCAATTTTTCTTTCTAATCTCTGATGTGAACTACCTGATGTTGCGATTGGTGAACTTTGAAAAAGATACTGAAGGAGGACAAGGTCTGAGCAAGAGGAATCTGTGGGTCCAGGTAAAGCCTACAGTAAGTGTCTGGGTTTAGTACGTAATTTATGCTAAATACTGTATATTATTCGTATAAAATTTAGGGACTAAGAATTTGTTCAGCTTTAGGTGTCCACTCAAAGACTACTCTAGAGTAACCACATCTTTCTCTGCTTAATTCGCCATATCTAAAATAAAATCTGTCATGTTCTATAACCACCATCACCCTCTCTTCAGCCGAACCCTTTACTCCTCACTCTTGAATTCAATAAATATTAAATACCTTTACATTGGAGACAACTTCTCCGGGGGAAATTCTTCTTCGGGGACGAAAGCTTTCTGCAAATTCGTTCCCCAATGAAACCAATTAATTCGCAAGCCTGTTTAAAATTGCATTAATATCCGGCTTGGGACCAACCACCTCGTTCGTCATTCTCTTGTCGCAAGACTCAAATTCCCCTCACATCTCTTTTCATTTCGGGTTTCATTGAATTAATTCATGAACCTTGTACACTTAAGTTTATTACTCGCCAAGTATGTAAATTTTCAATTTGTTCGATAATGGATGAACGAAATTGAAATCTGCCATTCAGCTGTAAAAGCAATCAATTCCTTTTTTTTTTTTTAATTTTTAATATTTGCTTTCTGTTTGCTAACTGTCAACTTCTTTATTTATTTATTCATTTGTTATACTTCCCCTTACATTATAAAGAGAAAGTATTACGATCACATCTCCAGAGATTTACTTTTAGAGGTTTTCTAAATCCAATAATATTAATTTTACTTTCACTTTTTTTACTGCTACATGGAAATATACGAGATGTTTAAAATTATTAATATTATTAATTATATATTTAAGAGTGGAAATGTGGTTTAACAAATTATAAATACTCAAATTACTAAAGCTTTTACGAATTCATTCACATTTAACGGGTTCTTACTAGTTAAAACGTGTTTCGCTGAATACCTTTGTGGCAACTAGAAGTTACTGATATTGGTTGAGTTTGGTTCAAAGCTTTAGAATCTTCATTTTTAACCTTCGGCCTAATTTTGGGTGTTTATTTTCAAAATTTTTTAAACGAAAATTTCAAAAATTAGAATCAAAATTGTAGTTGTAGAGGATGTAATTTTTGACATTTTCGTTTAAATTTTTTTTAAAATAAACACCCAAAATGAGGCTGAAGGTAAAAAATGAAGATTTTAGACCTTTGAACCAAACTCAACCAATATTAGTAAATTCTAGTTCCCACAAAGGTATTCAGTGAAACACGTTTTAACTATTAAGAACCCGTTCTTACTAAGACGGGTTTTTACTGCAACATATAGATGCTTTAAAAGTTGAGATTTATCTTTTAAGGTCCTTAGAACCCTAATTTGCTAAGTGGGTTCAAAAGGTAATATACATAGTATAACAATTTTGTTAAGGGAGAATGGTGTGGGTTCTTGGTGAAACATATTTAAATAAAGTAAAGAAATTAAAAAAAAAAAAATTTAAGAAACTTTTAAAATTTAAAAATATAAGATACTAGGTTTTTTGTGAAGCCTTTCTAGTATTTTATATTTTAAAATTTCTAAAAAAAAAATTTTAAAATATTTTTTAATCTAATTAGGGTAGATCATTCCGAGTTCAGCCTTCATAGAGTAAAGACCTAACTTAATCGCTCTGATGAGATAAGCTTATCTCTTTACTTGTGTTGTGACTTTGTATTTATTTTCCATTTATTATTTTCCTAGAAATTAGAACTTTTCTCATTATTTATATACATTGTTTATCAAATATTTTTATTTATCTATTTAATTAGAGTTAATATTATTCAAATAGAATATTATTGAAATTGCTTATTTTTATAAGTTCAAGTGATCTCAATTATGAATAACACAGTGCTTCAGCCTCCCCCGTAAACCTCCAGACAAAAATATATCCTCCAATGCCAAGATGAAATATGCCATTGAAGACTCAGACCCTTATTTTTGTGTATTGTGAAAAAAAAGAAGCAACTGAAGTATTTCTCAACAAGGATAATGAAGAAATTCCCTTCACTGATTCGACTCCACTTGGGGAACTTCAAAATCGTCAAACTAAAATCGTGAGCAAACCTCTTCATCCTATGATCCTAGGAAAGTTCTTATTTCAAAAATGCCTCATTTCAATCACTCCATTTTAGGAGTTTCTCGAATCAATAAAACTAAAATTAGAGTTCAATTTCAAACGGCTTCAGATGCTAACAAATTTATTGATGATCCTATACTGACACAAAATGGCTTTGATGCGTTCATTCCATATTTCTGGTTAATAAAATTGGCCTTATTCGTAATTATCCATTTGATTTGGATGTAAATGATCTCGTTGATACACTATATTGCTCATCCCCCTATAAAATTATTAAGGCTGAGAGGGATGAATAGACTAGTGAGAAATTGAACTAGTAATGATCCTCTGAGCTAGCTCCTACGGGTACTATAAAAGTAACTTTTCAATCTCAAACTCTTTAGCAACATATATTACCATCACTCGGTCAGATCAGAAGTTACTCCTTTTATTCCTAAGCCGATCTTTTGCCAAAATTGTCTCCGCTATGGGCACCGATCTTCGGGTTGCCGGTCTAAACAAAGATGCCCATCTTGTGCCAACCAGCATGGATATTTAGATTGTGGAAAAAAGAAACTCCAAGAATGTCTATACTGTAAAACTGCACACTCTACGAATGATTTTACTAAATGTCAAGAGTACAAAACTCAACATAAAATTAAAGAGATGATGACACTAAATAATTACTCATATAAAGAAGCTCTTAGTATCGTCAAATATAATCCATACAAGACCTCTCTGGTTACTCCTTCGCCTGTAACTTTTGCCAAAACAATACTGCTTTTAATACTACAAATTCACAATTTCCTCCTCTAAAGAGGTCCAAAACAGATAATGGAGAGAAACAAAATACTAATATAAGGAAACACCACAGAATTACACATCAGTGGAAAGAAAACCTTCACCCTCTCCTCTAATACCCAATTTTCATCTGCCTAACATGCAAATAAATTTAGGCTCATCGCCTCTCCCATTCAACCCTCATCGACCTACCCAATCAAATAATCCTCAATCAGTAGAAAATTCTGAAAACATGATCTGTGAAGAATCTAACTCTTTAATATTGTCATCATCTACTTACATCAATGAAAATGATCTAAATCTTGAAGATTCATCTAATCTAATTTTAGAGAAAGTTCACTCTCTTCTTAACTTCAATCAAATAAAATGGCTAATAGTAACAACGAATCAAATAATCCGTTTATCCTCCAATGGAATGCTCGATCTGCAGCAGCAAAAATAGAATCATTAAATCAGACTCTGAGTTCCTCAGGTGTCATCATAGCTGCGATCTCAGAAACATGGTTTTTTCATCCAGATAGGTTCTACAACGTTTCTAATTACAACGTCATAAGACAAGATAGACACGATTCTAGAGGAGGCTCTGCTCTCCTGATAAAAAAGCCATACATTTTTAAGAAGATAAGCATTCAACAGATTCCAGGATGCGATATTTGCGGAGCAGGAGGTCTTTCTTCAAGATCTCCCAATTACCATTGTCTCTAAATCTATAATCCACCTAATAACATAATTCACCCTAACGAATTACTCTCACTTTTCTCCATCTCCAGTAGAAACTTAATTATTTGTGGTGATATAAATGGCCATCACACCACATGGGGGTAACAATTACAATGACACTCTCGGAGTATCTCTTCTTAATACAATTGAAGATTGTAATCTTGTAATACTGAATGATGGATCTCCCACAAGGATAAACTATCCACAGCAAAGTCCTACGGCTGTTGACATCTCACTTGCATCACCTGATATCTGTGATTCCATCAGATAGAATATATCGGATGAAAGCTTAGGTAGTGATGCATTTCTTAATTTATCTTACATTAAATATACCCTTGAAAGAAATCAACGTATACAATACCCGCAAGTGGAATCTTAAAAAAGCTAATTGGCCTATGTACTGACCGCTTTATCTGAAGAAATTGAGAAGCTTTTCTATCAGCAAGTTTCTTATACCAAATTTGTTAATGCCCTCAATAAGGCAGCTCTCAAATCAATACCAACTCTTCCTACTATTAGGAAAAACTTTAAACCTCCCAACCCATGGTGGACGGAGACATGCTCTGATCTTGTGAACGAAAGAAAAAAGAGTCCTTAAAATATACACTAACAATATCACCTATGATAATTTCATCAATTACCAAGTCAATGCCCGAACGAAAAAGTTTCTGAAATCACAAAAGAGAGCGAGTTGGATCAGCTTTTTGCTCGCGCATTAACAAGCACACGCCTATCTCAAACATTTGGAATACTTTAGAAGATTTAAAAATTATGATTGTTCTAAAAATACTGAAAGTAACATGTCTGAATGGTTAGAGAACTTTGTTGATTCTCTAGCTCCTTCTTTTGTTTCAAATCGACTAAAAGATCTAGAACCTGATAGAGATCTATACCCAAATCATCCCATCTCTATGGATATTACGTGGAAGAACTAATTTTATGTACTAAGAACAAATTTAACACAGCACCAGGAAAAGATAACATTCATTATCTAATGCTGGAAAACCTTCCTCATAAAGCTAAACTTTACCTATTAAAAATTTACAACTGCATTCTAGCATCAGGCACCATCCCTTCTGAATGGTCAGATGTAATTATTGTTCCTGTACTTAAAGGAAATAAAAATCCCAATCACGAGGCATCATATAGACCTATATCTTTACTCTCTTGCATACTCAAAACATTTGAAAGAATACTTAAGATACGCTTAGAGTGGTGGATCGAATCGAGAGGACTTTACCCCGCCTTCAATTTGGATACAGGAAAAATTGCTCCACCATGGACAACTTGGCTATCATAACATCAGATATTTATCGATCTTTTGCAAACAAGCAATCTACGTTTGCATTCATGGCTGATATCGCTGGTGCGTATGACAGTATTGACGCAGAGCCTCCTTTCTCAATCACTCTCTAATATTGAAATTCCTTCCAAAATAATTCTTATAATACAATCTGTTTTTTATGAACGAAAGATTTACATAAGATATCAGGGTGAGCTTGTTGGTCCTAGAACGGTATATAAGGGTATATGCCGAGGGGCTATTCTGGCACCTCTCCTTTTCTCAATTTACACCTCTGACTTTGAATCTTACATATCATCTCCTGGAAGTACCTCGCTCATGTTTGCAGATGATATTTGCTTTTATAACAATGAAACAAGCGAAAAAGAAGGAATCGAGAAGATCAAAAAACACTACTTCTAAATTTCTCGACTGGCTCGAAGATAAAGGTTAGATATCTCTCCCTCAAAAATCCACGCTAACTATTTTCTCCCGCAAACATAAAAATCCATCAATCTCCCATCTTGAAGTTGGAGAATTCTCCTTCCCTGTTCGTAATGAAGTTAAATTTCTTGGCATTCAACTCGATAGAAAACTTAATTGGGCAAGCCATGTTAATGATACCATTAAACAATGTGAGAAAAAGCTTAATATAATTAGAATGTTAACGAGAACCTGGTGGGGTGCTGACCCTAAAATAATTAAGAACCATATATCAAGCGATTATAGAATCTCCAGTTAGACTATGGCTGCTTCATTTTTGGAGGCATAAATAAAAAATTGACAAATAATTAATGGCATACAGTACAAGGGATTAAGACTAATAATAGGAGCCATGCGTTCAACACCAACAAATGCTCTTCAAGTAGAATGCAACGAGATGCCATGGCACCTTAGATATCAGCTATTAGGTTCAAGATTTATCATGAAGAGGATTCAGAATGAAAACCACACAGTCATTGAAAGAATAACAAACCTTAAGGATTCTATGAATTCTAATTTCTGGAGTAGAACTAAACCCATTCCTCCGCTTATTCAAGCTTTCAGACCCAACAAGCCCATTCACTCATCTGGTAAATCAACAACCTTTACTCCCAGTATTTACATATGAAATTCCTATTCATCTTCATGAAATAAAAACAGATACATCCTCCAAATTCCCAAATTAGTATGGAATCAACCTACAATTGTTGATTCCTTAGTCCAACTGCATATAGATATCATCAATCCATGCAGCTATGTCATATACACCGATGGCTCTAAGCATGGAAATGAAGACGCTGTTGGCTCTGCCATCTTCGACCCTCAAATATAATAAAATATTACAAATCACCAAAACAAACTTCAATCTTCTCGGCAGAGTGCTTAGCTATCTTAGAAGCAATTAAACATGCTGTAAATTCGGAAAATACCATCATTTCTGTACTCACAGACTCTCTGAGTATAATAAAAGCTCTAGAAAATATTCATCTCAACACGTCCACCTATATCCTTAAAATCAGAAATGAAGTTTTCAAAGCATACCTCAAAGGTATATATATTACATTCATATGGGTAAAGGGCCACATTGGCTGCTCTGGCAACAGAAACTGTTGACAAAGCTGCCAATGAAGCAATCAACAAAAACAGACTCAACGCTTACAACTGTGTCTCAGTAAGTGATCTTACACTAACAATCAAAGATATAATAGTAAACAAATGGCAAGTCGAATGGAATTTGAGCTCTAAGGACCAAAGGCCACAAATATTCATTAATCAATCCAAATGTAGGAACTACCCCTTGGTTTGAAAAAATAAATAATGGAAGGAAGATCATTCTATACGTGCTTAACGAGAATTAGACTAGGACATGGTAGCTATCCCGGCTCATCTGAAAAGAATAGGTGTAAGGGACGATGACGGCTGCTCCTGTGACCCTACTGTAATTGCTGATCTGGAGCACATTCTGCTGGCGTGTCCATCATTGGACAGAGAAGGGTTTGAGAGGAGTGGATGATTGAGAAGAATTTTCCTCGCCCTCTCAATTTAAACTATTTATTGAACATATGTGAAAGTGATATTTATTTTAATATTTTCAAATTCTTAAATATTAATAATATTCATATTTAAACTCTTGTAAAAATAACTTGTAATAATTGTAAGATTATTTGATTGTTGTAATTCCGTTTTTATAACTATTTAACTAATTCTACCTTGTAATAACATTAAGACTATATTTACTTATATCTAATTATTATTATTTTAATTTTTTTTTCTTACTTCATTATCAAAATTGTAAAAAATATAATGTCCAATCTATATAAATGATGGCCAAAATGAAACATCTGATTTCGAAGGCCAAAAGTTGTAATAAATAAATAAATAAATAAAATAAATTAGGGTAGATATTGGGATCTTGAACTTGAGAAAATAATTAAAAGCTAAATTTCAAAAGCTTTTAATTATTTTCTCAATTCCAAGGTCCCAATATCCAGCCTAATTATTTTCAAAGATGGACGATAACAACCCAAATTTAACTCTCTACTCTATTTAAAAAGTTATTGTTCTGTTTTTTTTTTTTATAAAGCCTAATATTTCAAAGCGGATAAATTAAAAGAATTCAGCAAAGTATTCTTTTACTATAAATTCCCCTAAAATTTTTACCAAAAATATGAGTAGGTTCCTATGGTCCAAAAAGACATTTATTTATTTATTTAACGGGCATCCATACCAATTTTTACAAAAATATGATTAAAAATAAAATAAATAAACTCCAATTTTTTTCTAAAGCGTAAATCTTGATCCACTAGGATATAGAGTTTTTAACACTGTAAATTGACAAATTATCAAAATATATGTAAGAGATGTGCCACGCTTTTAAAAATTTTCATTTTTTATTTGAATTAATATAATAATTAAAACCATCATTTATATTAGTTTCGTTTAAATAAAATATTCACAAGATTATTTGTGCTATTCATGATATTGTCTTGCGAGGAACAAAAGTGTGAGGGTGCATATTATATGAGTCTAAATTATGAAATATATTAATCAACTGAAGCTAATAATAATACTCCTACTATTCTCTACGAAATATCCATGTTTAAGCAGTTGTCACAGCCAAGAGGGGTGAGCTTTAACTATTCTAAGTGACAATCTTAGGAATTAATTATAGACCACAAAACAAAAATAAACTTGTTTGTTTTTAATTAATTATACATGTGGTTTGAAATGAAAATTCTGGTAAAATGGTTAAATCAATAGGCTTAGAAAACCAACTGACAATCTGGGAAAAATTTTATCAATTCATAAGCTATTATATCTGATTGGACAAGGATAAAAACCACAATTGGGGATAATTGAAAACTTTTTCCAAGGTTCGGTTTACTATATGCAAATTTTAGTGACTTGATAATTTTTTAATAGCGATCAGATTGGCAGTTGATGGTACAAAAATAAAAATAAATAAATAAAGTAAAACTTTACCGTCAAAGCCGTAACAAAAACTTTAATATTATTAAACATAAATATAATATTATATTCTAAATTGAAAATTTATAAAATGAATTTTAATTTACATTATTAAAAAGCATGATCCAAAAAAAGTAAATTAAAATCCATATTTTTAAATAGCATTTGTGTGAATACATGAAAATCTTTTTAAGACTCAGTTCACTCTATGCAAATTTTAGTTATTTAATTCATTTTTGTCAGTTTAAACAATTTGAACTAGCAAGTTGAAATTTGGCAGAAAGGTGCAGCCTATTAAATACACACTTTTGCTCAAAATTTGAATTCATTAAGATTCGCCTATATAATTAATCGATTTCATATTCTGATTTTCCTTAAATTCTGAAGCTAGAAAGGCCAATATCTAATAAGTATTAGAAACTCAAACGTTTTTGCAGAAAATCGACCTTCTAAGAGCTTTAATTATTGGGTATCCGTGGATTTTGGAATCCAAATAGCAACATACACAGTCAACATAGATAGTCCACATAGATATGATAATGTTTGAAAATGAATTTCTTCTTCGGTTCAGACATTTATAAAAAATATAGGTATCAAAACAAATTTGAAATTTTTGTTGAACTTAATACTTCGGACGCTCAACTATTTTTATAATTTACTGTCAATTTCTTATTTAAAACATCGGTGTCACCTGCTTACCTAGATTTTTTTTTTTTGAAGACCTCAATTTCTTAACCAAATCAAATTTTTAATTTATGTCTCTATTTAATATGAAAATATCGGTATAAAAATAATATTAAATAACATTTTAGAAGAAATAATTTGTTAGAATTTCTTAAATAGAAATTTATATATAGTGTTTATCATTTGTATGATATCGTTACGGACCTGAGGCCCATGGGATCTCCTCTCAAAAAGTTTCTGTTAAGGGTAATATTTCGACCATTTCATATTATTGCTAATTTCCGTCATATCTCTGAATTTCTATGGTATCCGTAACAGTTTAGTCATTAATGTTTAGTTTTTTTTCTAATAATAATTATGCAAGGAATTACACCTAACAGATACAACTCCTACAGGTCAAAATTATTCCAACGTCGTGAAAAGAAAAAAGAAATGTGGGAGAAATTTCAGAGGTTGGTTCTAAGTCGATGGTACATGTGGCTCTTTTTGCATTTCTCAAAATAGAACAGGGAACAGGACTGAAAGAGTATTCTATTATATAGAAGCCATAGGGATAAACGAATTGGCGAATGCATTAATTTGTATTTAATTTTATAGAGAAAGAATGATGAATGTTGCGAATCACTTACAAATAAGAGTTTAGAAGAATTAGTCACTCTAACTCATCAGAAAAAAATCATTAGGATAGTATGTATCTATAATAAAAGGGAAAGAGCGGAAACGACTTTACTCTGGGCCAGGGAATCAAGCAAGCTAGATCTCCTTGCTTGTTACTTCCAAATCTAAGTACCTGGAGCCACCGAGCGATGCACGGTAACCCCTGCCCCCCAAACCACACACCTCGCCCCCACCACTGCACCCCCACTCCGCCCCACCCCACCCCAACTGCGCCTCCCGCCCCCGGATCCCCACAACTCCACCCCACCTCCTGCACCTCCCACATCCATCCCCAACCCCAACCCAGTTTTTGCATTTCTATCTTTCTAATGGTCCACATATTATGTGTATATTTGTTTATACTCGTACACCAATTTGCCCACATTCGTTCATATTGATAAACATTATAAAAAAAAAAAAAAAGGAAAAATAATAATTAAAAAAAAAATAATCGTATAGGATCTGAAATAAAAACATAAAATTAAAAAAAATATGTGCGTCTCTGGACGCGCGACAGAAGTGATAACTTTCACCAAGCAAGTATTTTTTTAGGAAGACAATTGCAAGGATAATTGCCCGGAGAAAAGAGAATTGAATATTTAATTTTAATTAGAAAAGTGGGTGGGGGGGGAGGACAAAGGAATAGTTATTAATATATTTAATGTTTCTGGGTTTAAAATTAATTGTTTTCTTTCTTTCAGCTTAATTCAATTATACATATTTCAAATTTGCCGAGCCGCAATATATTCAATGAATTATATTTATTAAATTCATAGCTATATATAATATATTCAATTATTTCCACACTTATAATGAAGTCTAATTCAAAAATATTCATTTTAGTAAAAGTAAAAAGCAGAGATTTTTAAAATAGTTCTATGGTCCAGTGGTAAAGTCTATGCTTCTGATGCAAGCGGTCTCAGGTTCTAATCTGACATCCGGCGAGTCATTATTTTTTATTGAGATTTTCATCTATCAATAATTACTTTAATTAAGAAAAAATCAATTAAGATGAATTTTGATGAGGTCCAGACCTAGCCAGATCGTATTTTCATCCTCAAAACTTGTTAATAGATTTTGTTTCATCAAAATCGGTAGGGCCGTTTTCAAAATAGAACCAAGATACAAATATATAAATAAATAAATATATATATATAAATAAATAAATATAAAATTTTTGCTCGTTTAATAAGAGTAGATTTGTTTGTAAGCCTAACCTTGAAACTCTACCCAGAAAAGTATTTGTTATGTGCACCTACTGTTGTTATTTAAATTGTATGATTTCGAAGTTAATTGGTCCCAACGGATTTGGGTAAAACTTCGTGAGTGTATAGTTCTTAAATATTTATTTCTGAATTTATATGTTACTCTAATTTAATAGAACATTCCATCCCTCCTTTAAAATAACCTTCCATTGTATATTTATTCTACCTAAATGATTATGCTTTAAAATATTCACTCCACGTCTATGCTAATATTAATTCTACCTTTAAATTGGTTATCATCCACTTGACTGAAATATAAACATTCACCTTTAGAGTATATCTATATAAATAAATACACACACATACACAGATAATCGCAAATTCTTTCACCCTAATAATTTCGTTGTATTTTATGATTGTTGTCGTCTAACAGCAAAGACAGATCACTTTTTAGTACCAGTTGCTTTCATTGTCTTTAATTAAAGCCCAGATATTCATAAGTCATTATCTATTTCGCTTTTGTTTTTATTTATAAAGGATTCATGATAAAATCTTTTAATCAGAAGAGAGAAACAGTCTTGTTCATCTCGTGGACGGTTTAAAAATAAATTCTAATTACGGACGTGTATATATATATATATATATATATATATATAAGAAACCCCTTTTTAATTAAACACTAAAACAAAAGAAACCAAATTTGATTTAATGTAATTTTACTTTTTTGCATTTATTCCCATTTATCTTCGCTTCTTTAAAAGATTCTCTGCCTTGCCTCTGTCTTTTTGTGTTTTTGTTTGAAATTACTTTCTCTTAACTTTTCTCAAATTTATATATATGTATCTTTTAAAGCAAACACAATAAGATATTTGCCTTCTTGCATAATATATATATATACTCTATATGTCTATTTTTTTCGTTTATTCATCTGTTCCTAATTTAAGAGAGAATCTCTCATCTGATTAGTCCTTAATATATGGAGTACTTTCAGGGAGAGTGAAGCTACAATTTTTACTTAAAGAAATACAAAAAACCAGATACGAATTATGCCAAGGTTTCCGTATCTAAAATACAAGATACCAAATTTTCAATTTCATATTTTGAGTTAAAATTACAAGACTTTAGATTTGATGCTAATAATTGAAAACGATCACAGGATAAGCCGATCAAAACGTAGTTTATATTATTCTATTTGTTGTTGTGATCAATAAATAGTGATATTGGCAGTGGCGGATCTATATATGGGCTTTTTGGGCTGCAGTCCAGGGCTCCGTGGATATAAAGGGCCCCCAGCCCCCATTGAAGACAATGGAGTATATAGAATACAAATATAGAACAACAATGTCGAATAATCGACTAAATTATTTATTTATCAGTAAGTTCTTTCCATATATTATGATTTAACAAAGGAATTTGTTGAGCAAATAAAGGAATTTGAAGAAATGTTTCTTTATAATTTATATAACAGCCCTTGGATATTAGTGAATTAAATAAAAATTTAACTATTAATAAATAGAATCACAAAAATAAAGCTCCAATAGCAACATTTTTAAGAGAATAATCGATATTGTACCGGAATATTATTTGTTTAATAAATATATAGTAGAAGCATCCATGCGACTTCTTTTGAGGTAATTAATTATCTGAGATGATATTTATTTTATTAGAAGCCTGTTTATTTGTTAAAACTTAATAATTGCATCCATGAATATTTCGAAGCGTTAATGGCCTTAGTTGTTGATGTGTCCTTAAACCTTAATATAATAATAATACTCTAATACAGTGGTTCTCCACCTCTGTGCCGCGGGACAGTAGTGTACCATCAAATGAATCGCTATAAATTAAGAATCCATTATTTTTCTATAGGTACTTATAATTTATTTAAATATAAATATTTCTGTACCTTTGTCCCTGTTTATTAGTTGTTTATTTCTTCAACAAAAACTTGGAACATTCTTTTTATAAAACTACATATATTTGTCAGTTTTCACAGTGTACTTTTCTTATTTAATTCAGTATTTTTTCTTTATTGGGATTGAAGGTATGTAGATTGGTACATATTCGTGTAATTATAATATGTCTATCTTTAGTACTAAGCTTATGTAAAGTACAATTTTATTAGATTCTTGGTGTGCCGACAAATTTTTATATCATTAAAAGTGATTCGCGATGAAAAAATGGTTGAGAATCACTGCTCTAGTATTTTGTCAGGAACACAAGAAAAGAAACCAAAATTTTACCTCAATAGTACAAATTAATTTAAGTTTAAAATAAATATGATACTTCCATTTTTTGATAATAGTCTATCTTTGAAGTAAAATACTAATTTCAAAAAAAAAAAAGTAAAGAAATATAAGATTGTAATTTATTTTTATTTGTTGTTACATGTTAGCAATTACAATAATTGTAGGTGATATCTTAATTAATTATATTTGATTACTACCCTGTTATTTTATTAGTTCTTATTAGGGGTGCTATTTTCTCGGATGACGTCTATTTATTAAAAGTAATATGGGCCTAGGCGAGAGTTGGGCTCTTCAAGATAAAGAGGGCATTTTGAAAGCAAGACAATCTGTTAAGGCTAGCTGAGTGACCATGGAGGAATGCACGCAATTCTCCTGAGCCATTCCTTTGTTTAGTGCCTGGCGTTTGTTTCGCCCCCGGGCACTAAATCCTGGGAAGCAAACACATTGGCCGAAATCCAACCTGGTTACTTAAAAACATCACTCCCGAGTTTGCAAGCTAGTCTTATTTTACAAGCATAAAAACTACGCGCTAGATGCCTACGTGATTTCCTTTGTGAGCAAATGGACATGAATTTAATTCATTCTACAAATTTTACACAACATCGATTTAAAATTTCAGTTTTAAAAATATATCCTGGTCTATTAAATTGAGATATTTTGAACTTTTCCTAAAAATTAAGGAAAAAAGTAAAAACATTTTCCGCTAATTGGCAATTTATTTATCATATTTTGTTAGGGGAGAATTTTGTGGGCCTTCGTGAAACATTTTAAATAAAGTAAAGACAATTTTGAAATATTTTTTAGAAACTTTTTAAAATTTTAAATATAAAATACTAGGTATGTTTCAAATAAATAAAAGATCACTCTAAAGATATTTCGATATGTATAAGGTATAAGCCCATCTTCAGGAGTTGTGTTCTAATTAATAAAGTAAAGGGTGTGTAGTTTCACAGTGAATGAAATAAAACTCAAAGAGGTTAAAAACCTGTAAACTCCTGATGATGGACTAATAATCCGAAATATATTGAGTTTGTATAAACCTCTTTGAGTTTTATTTCATTCACTGTGAAACTACACACCCTTTACTTTATTAATTAATATCATTAATATCATATACCTAAAACCTACACCACTTTCTCTAAGTAAAAAAGTTGTGTTCTATGTGAACTCCTGAAGATGTATATCCCGAAATATATATAGAGTCGTGCTAAACAAGAATCTGATCTTTTATTTATGTGAAACCTACCTAGTATTTTATATTTTAAATTTTAAAAAGTTTATAAAAAAATTTTCAAAATTTTCTTTACTTTATTATTTATCATAGTTTGAGTTAGAAAGCTTAAATTTGGTGAAAACATACAGCTTGTAATAGATCTTGTGTTAAATTATGATTGTACTCTTTTTCTTGGTTAAATCCACTTTTCACTCTAATCTGTATTATAGAAATACAATTGTTTTGGCCAATGAGCGAATTTCTATGGTCTTCCCCTCTTGTTTATCATGGGTATCGGAATTCTAGATAGACAAATAGAAAAAATATGAATATTTTTTACGTTACACACAGACATTTCTAACACGAATAAGCCAAAAAATGGTATGTGGCTATTCTAGGAATATCAGACGACAGAAGTGAAGCTTTGAAAGTTAATTGAGAAAAATAACTTCAAAGGTTTGCTATAAAAAAATAATTAAATTAAATAAAATAATTTATTTTTTGAAGTCAAATCAATGGCCTGACGTCATAAGTCTGATTGGATCTTTTTTTATTTGAAATGTTGAGTAGAAATCATGGAATGAACGGTGAAAAAATGTTTGAAAATAGTACTTTGTTACCCAACGCTAGCTAATTATACTACTCTATCTAATTTCTATCTCTTTCATTGGTACTTAAACTCCCCTTCCCATAAGAATAAAAAAAATCAAAAGAAAAATCAGTGTAAAAATAAACCAATGATGATTTTAAAATTAGTTTTTGATTCAAATAGCATTGTCCGACATCAAATATATATTGTTTACCGTCCTATTATTAAATTTTATTGACTAGTTTAATTAATATTTAGTACAATTGAAGGTTAAAATCATTCAATTTAATTTCATCTGACTATCTAAATCCAGTAAATTTCATATTATGACTACGCTTTAATTGGAAGAATTAAACTAGCTTAGAATATATTTATTCAATAAATTATTTTAAATTTTATTTTCAATCATCTTATTAATAAGTATTTTTTATATATTTGTTTTAGGTGGAGAGAAAACAAGCTACGCCGTTGACACCAGAAGCGGAAATTCACTAGATAAGGTAAACATCACTCAAATACTACTTCTACTCGGTACTCTCGGAGAGCAAAAGCCCCCCGAGCGGCCTGAGTTTTCTCTTAATAATACTGTATTTTTATTTTTAACGGATTTTTGGGAACTTGGAAAGCTATGAATATTTTGGCTGGAAAAATGGGTTTTTACCCGATGCCAATAAATAAAAAAAACGGATATTTATTTCCCATATTAAAAGTACAATTAATTAATTTAACAAAACAATTATAAATATTATATAAAAACAGCTTTAGTAAAATTATAGTAAAAGAAATGAATTCTTACTCTCATTTTTTAAATGATATTGATAGAAGAAGAAGTTGCACAAAAAAGGAACAACTATAGTGTATCTATATTTTTATAATGTTCTTTTATAAAGGTATGAAGTGTTAAAAACAAAAGAAGCTGATAAATACAACTCTCTACTAATATTTGGAACTATGAAACTTTATGAATTGTATAAACAATAATAATTTAATACAATATATAAATAATTATTAATTTAAAGATTTAAGCATCTTTTTTCGAAAATAGATGGAATTTTTCAAAAATCAACCCAGGTAATTTAACAATTATATTAAAAAAAAAAATTTATTTAGGGAAGAATCTAATAATATCTAATCTTTTTAATATAATTGTTGGTTAAATTACCTGGGTTGATTTTTGAAAATTTTTATCTTTTTTCAAAAAAAGATGCTTAAATCTTTACATTAATTATTTAAATGAAAGGTCCGACAATGAATATTTTTTTAAGTTTAGTCTGATTTTTTTGTTTTCCCCTTCTAGTTGAAAGCAGTGAAAAATCTTTAGTTTTTTTTCTTATATGTTGCGTTTCGGAGAGAGATTTGTCTTAAGGGTTTGGCTAACTTCCCAGCAAGCAAGTTAGTGCTTGGGTTCAATTCCTGAAGGGACGAAGCTCTCTGACATGCAATGTAAAATTATTTCTATTAAAGTCTTAGATTCTTCCCTAAATAAAATAGATTATTTTTAATAAATAATTATATATAGTTTTTTTTTTAATTTCAATATATACGCAATAGGCTTGTATCAGCAGTTGCCAATAGTTTCAAATTATTTATCAGTAGCCAGATTTTTTTAGAAACAAACCTAAGTTACACAAGAATAAAATAATTGTCTCTTTTTCAATTATTATTTAAAAATTAATCAAATAGCAAATTCATGCTTTTTTACTTATTAAATAATATTTCGAAGCTTCTCTACTTACGGGGGAACATAAAGACTAACAACCCCCACTCACTGAATTTGTTTTAAACCCTTATACCAATTTACACATATTAAAATAAAAAAGTACCACATTGTATATGGATAAAAAATATTTAAAATCGGCAAACACCCAAATTCAATTAATTTTCAGAATAATTCATTATTATATACACACACATATATATAACTAAATCAAAGACTTAATTCTCTTTTTCCAATTTCTTTATAACCTATTTCATTTTAATTAATTCGATATTTTACATTTTGGTCGAATTCCCCCTTCCCCTAATGCAATTTTTTTTCTCATTTACTTTATTCTCTTAATAATACTTTCGAGAATATTAATTCAATAATTCATTTAAGCGCGGGGTGAGTTAAATTCATTTCGAAATCCCTCCGACTCAATTTTGTATAATTTTTAACGCATGCCTAATGGTTTATATTATTTATCATCCACTCCTCTCCCTAATGAATTAAAACGATAATTTAAAATAAAAAATAATAATAATAATAATAATAATAAAAATTGTCTCCTTTTGTGCGTTTTCTATTCAAATTGTGATGAGTCTATTCAGAGGCAAATTGATTCAATGTCTCAGAAGACTATAAATATCCAGGCCGGTTGTTAAAAATCCTTTCATGTTCAGTAAATACTGGAATCTCATTGGCCACGGTAATATTTCAGTTAATTTGACACCTCGGGGTGGATCTAACTTTGTTTAGCTGATTTGTCATAAACTGGATAGAAGGGAGCGATACAAAAGGGCGCAAGGGGTGTCCATTGCGTGCCACGTGGATAATGAGCCCAGGGAAAGTGACTTGTAAAGGGACAAGAGAATGGACAGCTCGCTGGACATCCGTTCAAGACAGCTTCAGGAATCTCTTTCTCTTAACCGCAGCGAGAAACTTGCCAGCGGGATTCGTTAGCGTCCTCTGCGATTAATTAATCCCTCCACGTGACCATTAAAGACATCTTGACAGTTGGATGAGAAGCCAAGCGAATGGTTAGTTTGAATTGGCACAACAGAGACAAAGAAAAACATTTCATCTATCCGCGAATGGGAAACGTCTCAGATTGATAAATAAATTTAGTAAATTGAAAGTTTCTTTTTGCCGAGAGTAGCAGAATTTTTATAAATTAAATGAGACAATAAAAGAGTGTGTCTTCTGCTGGAAAAATGATTTTTTAATTGATTTATTACTAGTATATAGTTTCGAGGGCTTTGTTCTCTTCATCAGTGGATATTCCAATTGTTTAACACATGAATTCCTGTGAATCAATTGTAATAGACTAGTGAAGAAGGCAAAGCCTCGTTATAAATAAATTAAATAAATTGGCCCGTTCTGATGTGGGCATCCTCTTGACTTTACCATACACCCTGGGCCCTCTCTTATATTTAATATTTAATAAAATTATTTATAATATGTAGGGGGGGATTAGTTTTTGCATTTTCAGACTTTTGGGGGCCAAGTGATTATGTATACACAATTTGGTTGAGTTTGGTACAAGGGCCAAGATTTTTATTTTTTGCCCCCCACCCCTAATTTTGGCTCCAGAAAAAAAAATATCTTCACGGCCTTCCACGGTAGTCTGGCGATCCCAGGGTTGGATATCTTTTACAGAGTGCCTCGCCCTGGTTTGAGACGGTTCGAGAGTTTTTATTCAGAGCGACCCGGAGTGCTATCGCCGATTGCCAGATGTATCGTGACGGCTAATAATAATGACCACCTTATTGATTTCTTTTGGGGAGATGGCCCAGCCCAACGCTTTTTCCAGCGTTGATCTATTTATTTAATATTTTACCCAGTAGCCTATATTCCCAGTCAAATATTTTTTTATTTTTCTTGACCATGGCGGTTTTCTGCCTATTTATTTGTTTATTTTTTATTCATTGACTACGGCAACTTCCTGTCTACTTATTTATTTGAATGTTTTGTAAATTATTTATTGTTAAACATTTCTTTAAACCCAGTGACATATTCTATTTATTTTTTGTTTTATTTAATTGATTATTTATTTATTTATTCTTCCCAGTGTATTTATTTATTTTTATTGTTTGGACGACGTGCGGTATTCCCTTTTTTATTTTTATTATTTTATTCTTAGTCGCAGCATACTAAGGTTTCACACCGTTCTGCTGTGGCCACACCCTGAGCCACTCAATCGGATCCTGAGTGGGAGGATCGGAGGGCTATAAGGGGAGATGTGGAGGCCCTTTAATTATTATAGATTCTATAGATTTTATAGTTTATTTCATTTTTCTTCTGTTTTTTAGTTTGAAAAAATTATAATTTTAAATTTTAAGCCCTCCCCCCCACCTTATTTTTTGATCGATATGCACCAAAATCTAATCAACTCTTAATCTTAATGCAGCAAAAATACATGTGAAATTTGGTTTTGATATTCACACTAGTTTTTGAGCTAGCTAGTCCACGAAAATTTGGTAACGCACAGACTTTTGAATAACACATATCGATAGAATTATCATATTTTATCCGCGGTCCGAGACAATTTTTTTTTCTTCAAATGTGGCCCGTGTAAGACAAAAGGTTGGACACCCCTGCTCTATCTTCCATCAACGACTGTACTCGCCTAGCTCTTACGCAGCTTTCATTCTTCTACGCGCAATCTATTGTCTAAATACAGGCGCACCAACGTCATGTTTGAATCTCGAAAGTTATGATAACTCAAGAATGGATGGTCGTAAAAATTTCGCTCTTGAAACGAAATGTTTGTATTTCTAAATAAGTTGTCCAGTCGGACTTGTTTACCGAGAGTTCCGTACCTTATACCTTCCAAAATACGTTCTTATTTGTCGTTGATAAATAGGGAATCAGGGAATTTGTGATAAATTTTCATTTTAAGTTAACCACCTTTGAACGGCGATATGTACCTAATAATCACTTAAAAATTAAAACCGCAAATTAAAGTGAATTATATTTAAAAAAATCAACAAGAAGATAAAATCGGAGAGGGTGGTCATACTTTAGAACGATCCCAGAATAAGTGATCCAAACACAGTAGTTTTATTGTATTATTTATTAGTGTTCAATAAATAATTATGATTAATTATGTGTGATTTTACTAAAATTTCAACTCTTACTTCCCTCCAATGAAAATTTATCTTAATTAAAAATCTGCACATTTGAAATTTACGTTATTTTATAAAATCCAATCAAAGATATTGTCCTCTGGTTAATCTGAGATTTTATTTTTCTTCAATTCCCAGTGTTAGTAAATAATATGGAGAGCTTCTCTCTTCATAGAAATTTTCAGAGTAGTTTTCCATTGGTATCCCCTAGATTTAGTGAGGCGTCTTGAATTTTTGATAGAGATGAAAATTGTTCTGACTGAATCGACATTCGAAGTCGAATGCTCTATCCGTTGCACTAGCAGTGTTTCCTGTTATAGATCATTTTATTTACATCTCGGAAAGTCAATCGTCCTTTGAGGAATCGAATCTAAATGCCAAAAAGTTAACCGGACCATTGACTATCCTTCGAGACGAATTAATTTGGCATATCGTTGATTCTAAGACAAAACCACGAATGTGCAAATTCCTATTTTTGAGAAAACGAGGTTTGAAGTTTCTTTTGGCTTTCAAAAATCAGGTTGGATACTTATCTAATCAAATCCGCGACCATTTTTGCTCATCAATGATGATGTTTCATGTCATCATAAGAAAAAATAGAATAATTGTGTATAATTACCCTTTCAGTTCACATTCGTGGTTTTGCATTTGCAGGGGGGTTGGGGTGCATGGGTGGGGTATCGAAGTTCGGAGGGAGGGGGGTACAGAGGGGCATCCCCCTGGCTACCAAGAGGGCCGCCGAAGGCGGGCCTTACAGCTTATATTTAAAATCTCATATTAAGCAGAGGACAATATCTTTGATATCTGATTTGGTAATGCCATTGAATTCACTCGAAATATTTTTTTGCACATTGTATGTATAAATGTGAAGAAAATACTTTCAAAACCTATTCACGGACCAATCGGAGAATTACCGAGTAATTCATTCCCAAATTCGTTTATCCCCATTACTTTTTATGGTGTCTCTCTTTCGGGTTTCAATCCTCAGTAGTTCAAGTCCCTCAAGGGTCGGAACACTTCCTCTGAACTCACTGTTCTTTTTGAAAATGCGTGGGTCTGTTAAGACCTCTAGATTCTGTATCTTCTCGGTTTAGTACTAAAAATCTCTTTGCCCATCTTCAAATTGGTCAATAAACGGCTAAATCAGCTAACCAGTGATGTTTCAAAAAAAAATTTAAAGGGGAAGGAGAGAAGCTGTTTTCTTTAAACTTCATAACGTATATAATTATATATAAAGAAGAATCTTGACAAAATGTTTAATAGACACCAAGGGTAGAAAGAGATCGATATTATTCTTGTAATTCATAAAATACTTTTCCTTTAAATTTAAAAATCATTTGATGAAAATTATATACTATGGGCTATAAAAATATATTTTTTATTCAAAGATAAAATGAATCAACGCTTTGATAGGATTAGTAATTGAGAATAGGAGCGGTACGCTATCTACTGAAAACCTCCATTCATCTTTTATCCAGGATATTTAAAAAAAATCATCTTCGCGCCTAATAGGATCCCGTGTAAACGTAAATTTGATCTTGCCAAGGTACGAATGAAAGGAAAACGCGTCTTTGAGAAGCGTTGCAAAGGGGCGCGTTTGTGTGTGCGTGTGTGTGGGATGGATTAGAGTAATATTGTCCGCACTAAGCTGGCAATCTATTATTATGGAAATCCAGGCGGTGTTCTTGCATTTTATCAGCTGCAAGCAAGGCGTTGTCATTGCTTAGGGATTTGAGCCTGGCTGTCGTTCTTAAGATTTGATTGTATCATAACATCACAAAGTCATGCGAAATTTGACTACGGACGGGGATTACAAGCAGCGCAGTTCCTTGGCTCTTTTACATTTATTACCGGAGATATGGATTTCTACTAAGATGCTTAATGCCTACTTCGAATCCTTCATTAACGCTTTATGAACGGCCAAGAATGAAATTTAAAGCCAAAAGACGTCGGCTAAGTTATGCCCCTCTTCACCTAACAGAGATCTACATATCTTAATATGGATACTCGGATGGCTAAAGACAGCGTTTCTCAACCACTGGTACACGCTTAAGACATTACTCCATTGCTCGAGTTTAATTTGAAGAGTATATAAAATTTGATAAGATTTTCTTTCTGATAATAGCAAAGTTGTTGATTTTTAAGAATAAATCAAAGGCAACATGAGTTAGAATTTAATTAAATTATTGGATAATTTTTAAGTATATAATTTAATTTTTTTTAAAATACTTATTAATATCACTTTTAGTCATTTGATTTTAATATAAATTAGTTCATACACATTGTAAGGTAGTATAATACATTTTTACTCTGATGTGGACAAAAACTAATTAATAAATCACTTGTAATCGAACGTTTCGTCAATCTTACTTTACTTCTTCAGCAATTCTAAACTGATTGTATAATCACTAGAAAAATTAATTATATTGTTGGAGATACATTTACTGTAGCCATAGAAGTTTTTCTATGATTACTAATGGGGATTTTTATGTGATAGTATCTATAAAAGGAAATTATAAATCAGTGAATTAAATAATTAGTATTAGAGAGATGAATATTTGCCTATGCAAGAGCGTACAAATTATGAAAAAAATGAATTATGAAATTCTTTTATTGACAATCTTCAATAACTAAAATGATATATTACAGAAGCTGTATATATTACACTAGTGGTCACTGAAACTGATGAAATGTTGTAATCGAGCATTACCTTTTTTTTTTTTTTGTTTTCTATTTTCAAAATATCTCAAAAATGGCTGAAACTATTTATTATTCGTCCTATTTGTTCTTTTTGTAAAAAAAACTTGGAAACGTGAAAAAATCTTGTGGCCGCAATTTGGGCTAGTAAAAGGGACTTGGCGAGTCCCTGAGTGAATGGAGTAAAATCACAAAAAATTAAATAAAAGCCTGAATATCTGGAGCTAGAAAGCCCAAAATCTAATCAATTCAACACATTGGAAAAACAAATATTTCGAACTTTCGTTCTTAAGTTATCATGGGTATGGAAATCCGGGGACACATCCACACAGAAAGAAAAAAAAGCATTTTTGAAAATTATTTTTCTCTACGTCTCAGACATTTTCCAAAAAAATAAAAAAGATAATTTTGACTGAATTCAATACTAGGCACCCATACCGAGCGATAATTAAATTTTATTGTTAGTTGTTTTTTATCAAATCGTGTTAAGTGAAAGTCATGTAGATTGCAAAAGTCCCAATACATTTTTTTTTGTAAAGGAAGTTTGGTATTATGAAGATTTTTTAAGGGAAGTCCTTTTTTCCACTGATCCTGAGTATTGATTAGTAGCTTATTAAAAGATACTAGTAAAAAAAACTCAATCCCTTTTCGTTGTACATTTAACTGAATTAATTCTAATGAGCAAGACAAAGATAATGGAAGATGGTGGTGACTGAGAGGACCGTAATCCTGGTGCGCAGTCGGTAAAAGCGATTTCTCCTTCTCAGCAGTTGGCAGATGCAAAGCAACGCAATGCAAATTACACCAGAGGGACCCCCCCCCCCCCCCCCCGAAACCATCCCACAATTTTGAAAGGGAAAGAGGCGCAAGCAACCCTCAAGCAGAGTCCATCAGCGTACTTAAGCAACAACTCGCATTATTGAAGGCATTCTCGGCCGGCAATTTGGACATGGGGCCATTTTATGTTTATGTGTTGGGGTAGGGTTTCGGGTGGGGGGGGGGGGGGGTGCGTAACGCGTAACGCACAGAGTTGCAACCGCATTCAGTGAAATAGTGGAAATGTTTCAGGTCGACGACAAGTGGGTTGTGATTTCGAGATGGAAACTTTGTTGTACTCGTAACTACACAGATTCACTTGATTAAGCGAAAGAGAATTTGCATGGGGTGGACGGTTAGGCCACCCTAAAGGGATTAATCATTTTTTCATTTAAATCAAATCAAAAACAAAGATCATATTGTCAGTAATCTATCAATAAAGACATTTTGGTTTGATTTTTGATATATGTACAGAGTGAACCAAGTGGACAGTTAATGATATAAATATTTATTTCGAGATTGGATATGAAGAGTTCACGAAAAACAGGGTAAAGTCATATTTCGGTCAAACCAGTCTTAGGACTGCATATTTGATTATGATGATAATGTTGATGATGATTAATAATAAGATAAAATCTTGTGACATTATTTATTATTATTATCAATTATTATTATTATTATGAGAAGTGATTGGCCGCGCGAGTAGCATCACTGCTCCATCACCGTGACCCCGATGGTGATTTTGGAGCAGGAGGTCTAATTCTCGCTTGCGTAAGAATAAAATTTGACAGGTTAGATTCCATGTTCCCTACTAATACTTTTAACACATGATAAAATAATTATACTAGTTGTCCGCTGGCTAAATGTTCTACCATATATATAATCAAAGACAAAAAGAAAAAAAATTATCAGGATTAAAAGGTTGTATATTTGTTATAAAATTTATCTAATTACTCCAAGGATAGGTTTAGTCTTAAAAACAAAACTTTAAAAATTATCTTTGGATTAGTTGAAATTTTTCTTTTATTAGTAATTCTCATTTTGCCTTCTTTAGATTTTATAGATAATACTTTAATTCGCTAATTGCATTTTTAATTTCCTTTCATCGTTATTTGGAACCCTTTTCTCGTTTTATATCAGTAAAATAAACTCCTGCTTGGAAGAGTTAAAGACGTTTTTTTTTCGAAAAAATAAATAAATTATGGTGAATATAAAAAGTTGTGTCATTTTCTTAGCTTCTTTTTATTAAAAACGCTTTTTTCTTCTTCTTCTTCTCTGTCTCTTGGCTGGTGCATAAATAAAAGAATTCAATTTGGGAATTTTTAAGTTTTAATTCAAATCTAGAGACGTGTCTATTAGCGGTCGCAAAATGAAATGACTTTTTCTCTCTGTATATTAGATTAAGCGTTCAAATGAGATTCTCAGAAATATTTATATTGAAATATGCATATTTATTATATAAGCTGATTTCTGTATAACGAAAGGATTTACAAAATAATCGTTAATAGTCAACATTTCGGTCCAGGCAGACATCATCAGAGCATAAGGAGTTTTAAAGTAATCACAAAAAAATTACAAACAAGACAGATGTTTGAAAAATAAATAATTAAATATATTATTAGTACTATTACTAATAGTATTAGTTGTATTTTGTAACTAAAATTCTTCAAAGAAATTACTAATATCTTATTTGGAATTTATCTTTAAGTGATCGAATGTTTTCTACATTTTGATTCAATCGCGAATCAAATGTAGGGAATTTTTGTCAAATATTGAGTAAAAATAATATCTGAACTTATATATTTCTAACTTGAAATAATGATGTTAAATAAATTTATAATTTTTCTATTAATATATCAAAGAATAATTGATATATCAACGAGAATTATTTTGACCGCGCTTATTTGATAAATATCTTTTTCAAATCAACGCGGTCAAAATAATTCTCGTTGATATATCAATTTTTTTTTTTTTTAATTTTATTGAACCAATTATTTTAGATGAATTAATGTATATATTGTATTTGAGCTTCGACTTCAGAGATTACTTCTCCACCATCGAGTGTCCTTGATCATCTTTTTAGTCCTTATTTTTAATAGAGGAAAAAACTAATTAAATAAAAAAACCTATTTTCCGATAATTATTCCAATTCCCATTATTCTCTCCTCCCTCTCTCTGATATATCAATTATTCTTTGATATATTAATGAGAAAAATTATAAATTTATCCTTAAGTGGGTTTATACTCGTTTATGGGGTAATATCAGATAAATCTGACATAAATTTTGTCTATTAAAAAAAAGATTATTTATTAGTAATGAAGCTGTTGAAGCTTTTATTTTTGTGATTAATTTGATTCAAATTCAAATTTTAAAAATATTATTAATTATTTTTTAAAGATTTTTTCAAAAATAAAACGGGACATAATTAGTGATGCTACAATGTCTGCCTGTCTTTCCGTCTTGACAGAGCATTTTTTAGTAGGATAGAAAAAAAATTCTTCATAGAGTGTGAGGTATTATTGTAAAGATATCTTAAAGTAGAATTAGGCTTAATTATTTAAAAATTATTTCGATTTAAAACTACAAAGTGGCCGTTTTGGGGGATTTTTGTACTTGAGGGCGTTTAGAAATCCCCTAACTTAAATTACAAATCCCCTCATTTCCTCATTAAGTCAATTAAGAACGAATTTGATACCTTAAGTATTTTGGATGATATAAGCTTACGAAACCTCGGTATGCGACTTGCATTTGGCCGGGCTATTTTTTTCACATGTCTGATCTATGCCTGAAACCCTTCATTTGAAATGCATAGTTATAATCTCATGTTTAATTTATCAATAAATATAGCTAATCTTTAAAAACAAATTTTTCAATCTTCATTTAACTTTGATTTTTTGTTGAAACTTTGGATGTCAGATTGATGACATGCCGAATTCTTTCGGTTGGACTTCATATTGAAAATAATAAAATTTGTTAAAATTTTCTAATTTATTCACGAAATTTTTTTTCTAATTCTAAAGAGATTTTCATAAAATTGTTGTTTGAAAATTTACGTGATGGTCATGAACGAATTCTGACCTCTTTGGTAGTTAAAATCACAAAGTTTTTCACAGAATGATAAGTTGAAATTTACTTGAACTACATTTATAATCTCTTGAAATTGTTTCAGAAATAGAAACCAAAACCTCATGAATAAACTATAGTATATATTTGGATTTTTTTTTCAAAGTGTTAAAAAACAACAATAGAATAGATAAAAATAATATACCCGGTTCTTTTTTTCACGAATTGATTTATATTCATCAGCCAGTAGTTTATTAAAATTTCAAAGTAAATCACCAATAAAAATTATAAGCCTCTCTTTAAATAATAACAAGATACAATAAAATTTGTTTTTTTATTTATTTTTTTTTGTTGAGATCAGGTATCACGAATTTCGAAAATAATTTAAAAGATTGGGATAAAAAAAAATAATTAGAAAAAGAGCTTAAGATACTAAATTAATATATTTTCATCTAGAAGATCTTAAATAAAGGCTTAAATTTATTGCACAGATATTAAGGCGAAGATTATAAGAAAAAACGAAATTTAGGTCAGTTGTTGATTGAAATTGTTCAAACTAGATAACGATACTTTATTTTCTACCATCACAGGGGACTACTCTATTTCGCTATAAATCTCCTTGTTTTCTTAACAGTGCTTTATTTAATCGTCGTGGAGCAAATTTCATGGGATGTTATCAGAGTTATTTATAGAAAAATGTATTTGTCCTAAATTTAGGCTTAATGTTCTTAAATAACAATCTAGACAAATTTCTTAATTTATTTGCTTATTTTGCGTGTTTTGAAAAATATTTTTTTTTACACAGTCAATGCACCATAAGTGTGCTCTTCTAGCTGTCACTTGGTCATAGAAAATTGACGTTTGTGTCTAATGGCTAAAAGTACTGAAAATTTTATTGCTTCTCGCTGAAATGGAAATGAATAAATACTTCAGTGGATGCTGTGCATCCCTATTCAAGCATTTAGAGCAGTGTTAGTACCTACGACACACTTCTAGTAAGTCTAAAATTTCAGATAATAAGTAAAAATATATTTTTCTAGGTGGGTTTCACAAATAAAACAAATATATATTTTTTGAGTTTTTAATCTCGATATATATTTCGGGTTATGAGCCCATCATCAGGAGTTACAAAAAGCAAAACTACTTATTGTCTATTAAAATGTTTCACCTAGAACCGACACCTAATTCTTTAAAGATTCTAAAATTTCACGTCACACTAAAAGTGACAAGTACAAATACTATTCTATATAGTATAGTTCTATAGCTTATAAATGCAATAATATATCTAACTGGAAACAGCAAAAAATAATACATATTTTATTTGTTTTAAGTAAGTTCAATAACTTGTATATGTACATTGTACATAACAAAATTATAATTTTTAAAGAAAAATATAAATTTTTAATGCGACGGGTGGGATTGATATACATTAGGGGACTTAACGATGCAAGGTTCACTCATAATTCCTTTTCTACTGATTTTAGTCGTTCTCTTTTCTTTTCTTTAATTTCGTTCAATGCTAAAAATCCTGCTTCGTACAAGTAAGAAAGAGGTGGAGAATTGTAACAGAATTCTTATAGCTCTGTCAGAAATGTTCGATAGTATCTTTAGCATCTACTAACATAGATTCAGAATTTACTAACCAGCCTATAGCTTAAAAATTATATTAATGACGTTTTTGGGGTAGGAACAAAATCATCACTGACAACTTAATACTTTTTTATTTATAATATTTATAAAATAGATTTCCTATTCCCTTAAATAAACGTTTCTATTTTATTAAAGGATAATTTTAAAAATTTTCAACCCCCCCTTCTCCCACTCCGATAAATAAATCCTCGCACCGGTTATAATTTATTTCTTATAGATTTACCCGCCTTTAAAAATTAATATCTATATATTGTTTGATTATATTAATGCACTATATTTTAATACTTTACTTTACTATGTAATCCGTTTTTATTTAATCTTTAATAAGCCTCATTAAATTAACGTATGTGAACAGAAATTAAGTAGTGGTTAAATATTATAATCATCCTTTGATAACTCAATAAAACAGTTAAAGACTAAATGTTTATGATCCTTGGAAATTGAGTTTAACTCATCATATATCATTAACTAAACATAATTATTAATATAGTTTGGATAGTTTTTGATAAAATTATTATTATCATCTCATGTATAATATTTTAAGTTCATATCTCTATATACGTAATGTTATGGATGGCAGCGCTTACAACCTAATCTAATACGAACTCAAAATGTCTATTTTTCTTTATTGCTAAAATTTTTTTACAATGTTTAAAATAACAAATTAATCAATCAAAGTTTTGAAGCAAATGAAATGAATTTTTGTTAATTTTCTTAATACAAAGTGAGTCATTCATGTTCACTTAAATGAATTTTTCAAGAATTTCATTCTTTATCTTCATGAAATTCATCATCCCCTACTCATATTTGGGGCAGGGTAAAATTAACATGATTACATTGATTCCATTTCCCACATTTCTAGTTAAGCCAGGAATAAATTTATTTTCATTTTCATGACATTTTATATTGCCCTGAGATTTTTAGTTTTCGAGATATCAATTTTCCTGTCAAAATAAAAAAAGGATCAATGGCTGAAAATGATCTTTTATTGGCATATGTGAATCTGAAAATGCGTATTTTCAGGAAAAGCTCAAATCCAAACTTTTAAAACTACTGTAGGAATAAAAATATTCTTAGTTAGTTTAAAATAGGTACGAAATTCTATTTTCCCATTAGTTCATTATTTTTTTTTTTAAATTGTGAAAAACCTTACGAACACTTTAAGAAACATGGGTAAAATCAATTTACTAGGAAAATATCACGAGATTAACTTTAACTGAATCCTTGTGGAGGATTTTTATTACATGTCAGGAATTTAACCTGAGTACGAAAAAGGAATCCAAACAATGGCTGTCCTCTGATGTGAAACCAATATGATATTTTCAAAGTGAAATTAGTTCAAAACAATATTATCGCTTTATAGTATTGGTGCTTATACCTACTTACTAAATATAGAAATAAAATCAGTCATTACCCACAAATCACGGTGCCCGCGTAGCACGCGTTTTGCGGATTCCGGTTAAATTGAAAAAGTGCCGGACCACTTCATTCGCCAATCCCCATGACTTCAAGGAACTGGAATTGTCTCCCGGCCTCCATCTTTCCCGACACTTATCAACTTCAAGGCTTTAAAACACGGGTACACAATGCACACACACTTAGGCCTCCACCCTTTTACTTGATCAACTTTCCCTTATTTAGATATTGCAAGGGTCTTTCGAGATCCATACGGGCTGCATCTTCCTGGTACGCCCCTTCTTCCATTCAATTGCATTAAAAAAAGTTTTGTTTGAACAACAATAGCCGTTTCAAACTATCAAGCGATCTACAGTTCATTTCATGAGTTTTATAGTTTAACCCTAGAACGCATATGCCGCCCGGCCACACCTTTTCTTTTCAATAACTCAGAAAAGGTGCCCCATAAATTACAAATTTTTAATATTCCTTCATTAATACTTATATAATAAAAGTATTTTTAAATGATTTTTTTAAAAATAATTATATACCTATATTTTCTTGGAACCATTATAAACACAAAGTCATAGGATGGGCATCTTAGGCCAGGAGGTTTTCTGTGTATTAAAACAGTAAAAAAGTATTGATATATTATTTCTTTTTTTAAATCCTGATGTAAATTATTAAAAAAAAAAAAGAATATAATTATTGAAAAACCAATTAAACATATAGTGGGCCTGACAGGTCCGGCTAGTGACTTTGTGTTTCTGAAAAAGCTAAGTGCGTTCTAGGATTAAAACCGAGTTGACCTGCTAAAGGAACGAGTAAAAAGAATCAGATGTAAAATTTGACATATTTATAATTTTATTATATATTTTTTTTTACTTTATTTCATACATACATTATTTAAATAAATTTCGAACTTATTTAACACATCTGACAGAGTGAATATTTGATAAATATTGCGTGACAGAGAAATATAAGTTTGGCAACTGTTTTCTGTTGGCTTAAAGACATGCCTCTTTCTTCAGTTATCATCTCTCTCGGGGTTTGTTTTGACCACAAGGCGAGAAGAGGAATAGAGAGAGAGGAAGACGATGACACAAGGAGTGGAAATTCGGTTCAAGGATGACAAGAGTCGCTTTGTCACATGGGGGGCTCTTTAGGGGGGTTCGTTAGCGCACAGTTCCAATTTGTCAACGGATGTTAAACAGCCGAATTCCCTGAGCTGTTGATGTTGATTTCGAAACTATAGCCTCGCTTGCATTTGCCTTTTCATATTTCATTAATTAGCATCGTCTTGAAGTCCACTTACAGCTCGGAATCAAATTATCTTGAGATGGACCCATCACCCCCCAAAAGAGACACTTGAGAATGCTTATTAAATGAACACCCAGGAATAAATAGATGAGGACTAATTAGGTAGGCCCTTTCTACGAGGATTATAGATAGAATGGGCAATTATTTGTCTCTAGCCTTTTGCAATACCTACTAAGCTCTAAGGAAGCCTCCATTAATTATCTAAGGATCATTTTATATTTCAGTTCACGAATGTCAGTAAATTTTACAAATTTCACCTCAGATCCAGTTTGTCCTCTTTTGATTGAAGTTAGCTGGGGGTCAACTTAACCGTAGAGAAAGTAATTTTGATGGTTAATCGATAGTGGCCATTTTTGACTCTAACTTTAGATCTTGTTGCACTCAAATCCGATACATCGATTCGTGTTTTTTTTACATTACTCGAAACTTGCCTCCCGGATGTATAGTGAATTTATTGGAATTTTTTTGTTAATTGTGTTTAAAAATATCAAAAATGTGGAAAGAAATTTCCAACGATGATTTTTAGGGTTTCGTACAAAAGTAAAAAGGAATCCTATTAGAATCGTTACAATGTCTGTCCGTCTGTCTCAGCAATGTACTAAATAAGATGCAAACTAAAAATTTACTTAATTGAAAAGTTTTTATTTTGCCGAGAGTAACAGAGTTGTTGATTCATAAAGAGATACAAAGAGGTTGTCCTCTGCTTGATGCAAATAAACATACACACATATACCATATATCAATTCTAGCTGGCTTACCGGCTGAGTAAGAGCAAAAATATTGTCAATATTCACGCGATACTGACCTGATGATGAAAAATAATATTTATAATTAAAAAAGACTAATGGCCAAGCCTTCGAAACTATAGTCTCAAACAAATAAATAATATATATAGATATAGAAATTTTATATATATGTGTGTATGTTTATTTGCGATTTATTTATTTATTTATTTTGCTATCTGAGGACAGCCTCTTTGTTTTTCTTTATAAAAATTTACTAGTTATATGAATTTATTTTTCCCAAAATAAAAAATCGTATGAAAATTTTAATCAAATGATTATTCTCAAGCAATTTTTCAGCGTTAAAATTAAAAAAAAAATAATTTATCATATGTTGTCAGGTATCCCTGTAAAGATAAGTGGAATTAGATTTAATTTTTTTTTTAATTTATTTTCCTTTAAAATAAAGGTTTGGGAGAGCCAAATTGGTGAATTTTGTATCTGTCGGGGTTTAGAAATGGCTTAGCTTAAAATTATGAAAACAAAGAAATTATATATTACCTAAATCGAGTGTTCATTGGAAAAGTATATAGATTACTTACTAATAAAACTAGTTGATTGAATTGAAATAGTTGCTTAAAAAAGCTTTATCTTTATTTTTTAAAGCAACTTTTTTCAGAATTTTCCAAATTGATATATAAAGAATTTCTGTTGAAACCTTTGGATTTTTATAAACGTTTAGAGTTTGTTTTATAAAAAATTTGAATTTATTTATACTCTTATACTCGTATAAATACTACTTGTATAAGTTGAGAAATATTCAAGATTTTTAAATGTTCTCTTAAAATTCGACACCCTGTTTATATTTACTTTTTAGCGATATTACTTATTTTCTGATTGTTCTTCAGATTATTATTGAAAATTTAATATTAATAATTTATGATGATATTGATGACTAGGCCTTAGATTAAACTTGGCAGCGCAAAACTCATTTCACTTACAAGGAAATTACTAATTATATACTTTGTTAGACAAAAATTGTTAGCAATTTTAATCCATAATTCCTTTGCTGAGCAGTAAACTTTCAAGTTATTAGGCTACTTGAATGGAGCAGGAGGCAAGCAAGGCACCTTCAATGCAAATAGAGAAACTTTTGAAGTAATAAGGAGGGTTTAATCCTTTGGCCAAGGACCCCGAAAGGTGGAACCAATTTCAAATCCTATTTTAATTGGTTGTTCGATTGACTTGAACCTATTTATTTTGGAAAGGTAGCGGAGCCCTTGACTTCTCCCTTCGATCCCTTCGTGACTAATGGCCTAATAAGTGTATCTCCACTTGACGCCACTTTTAATCTGGAGATTCCATCAATCGTTAAATACGCCTGCAATTAGCACCTGTTCCTTCGCTCTCGAATCGTCGTGCCTTCCACAGTTATTTCACTAAAACACCTCTATTCATTTCCCATTGGATTTGCCAGCTAATCAATCAAGAATTCTCGGACTCTATTATTATGCACTCATTTATATCCATTGATAGAGAGAATTGATACGATAATAGATATTCGTGTTTTATAGGGCTTTTTTAAATCAATAACAGATTGGAGGAAAAGTAAAAAAAAGATTCTTTTACACTTTCCCAAATGGGGTAGTTGAGTTGATTCACGGAGCTAGGAGGTAGATACCCTAGAAATTAATTTAAAATAAGTAAGGGGGCGTCCCTAAATTACTTGAGTCGTTTAAGGAGGGAGGGGGTCTCGGAAAATATCACGTATTTTTTTTCGCAAGAAACAGTGTAAAATTCCGAGAAAACTGAGTTAAATTAAGTAATAATAATAATAATAATCCCTTTGTAAATATGTATATATAACAACCTTTGTACATAAATTTTTGCCTTTAGTAAATACCCCGGCAACTATGTAAAAAGAACATAATAATAATAATACTAGTCTTAACTAGTCTTAAATAAAAATACTTAAGTTAATTATGTTTTTTAAATATATCCAAGGAATCAAACACAGATTAACATATTTACACTTAAAATACGCATTTTGTAAAATCTCACGTGAGATCGAAAAATCGCCAAAATCGCCTCACGTTACAGTGACCTTATAGACACTGTACCTCACCTAATTTAGGGATGCCCCCTAAAAAACTAATAATGAAGCTGTTGAAGCTTTTATTTATGTGATTAATTAGGTTAAAATTTGAATTTTTAGTGAAATCACACAAAATTAATTATAATTATTTATTGAATAAGTACAAATAATAATACAATTAACTGAGTTAACCTAAAATCGGAGTAGATGTTCATACTTGAGAACGATCGCAGTATAAGTCGATCGAAACGTCGTAGGTGTATTGTATTATTATTTGTTTTTGTTCAATAAATAATAATTATAATTAATTGTGTGATTTCACTAAAAATTCAAATTTTAAGTAATAAACTATTGCCGAAACTTTAACCGGGAAGTAAATTTATGGGAGAATAGAACTTGTTTCAGGAGGGGTGGATTCGCTTTTATAATATACGAGTATGTAATGATTAATTTGAAATAACTCAAAGAAATGCCAAATTCAAAATTTATTTTTTGAAATACCTGTTTGTTCATGTTTTTTCTGAAACTTCACATGATTTTCCCACCTAAAGTTATTAAGTTAGGAAATACAAAATCTAGGTAATCCATTTTTCTTTTTAAAAATACAAACATTTTAGAAGAAGAATGAACTTTCTACGATCTTTGTTCATGAGTTTTCGTGAATATCGTATTCCAGACACACAAACAGAAAGCTTGATTATTTTCTACGTTTGAGTCAGTACTATTATTACTAAATTTTTACCCCCTTCGAATTTCGAACCAGAACTCAATTTAGGTTCGATTATCGTTATTTTCTGTTTAAAAAATAAAATAAATAAAAATATATATATCCTATTGATTTTCTTTTTTTATTTTTTGTACCCCTTTAAGATGTCAAACTCCATTATCAATTGTGAGACTCCCACCAAACACACTAATATGTAATAAATGGAAAATTATGCTAGAAATATTCTGTAAATGATTTATTGATTAAATGATTAAGTTAATGTATGGATTTTTAGTGGACTTTTGTAGATTCGTAAATGAGTGCACAATGAGATAATTTCGAGATTTAGTCTATAAAATTTTTCAGATTCACATTAATAAAAAATTAAATTTAAATTAAATTTGAAATTGTTTGCTTTTTTTATTTTAATATTGTATATATCTATATATAATTAAGGTTTTGTCTGTATATTGCTCCAACAGCTTTCAAATTTTGGTTGCACACGTTTCAAGCAGTTATGAACGAAAACACCTCAACAAAATTCCTGTATGTCTGTATGTTTCCGTGCTCTCGAAAAGTTGCTCACGATTCACGTAATAACGGCTGAAGGGATTATTATGAAATTTCATATTTACATCACATGTCTTCTAATTTAGGTTTTGATATTTTGACCCCAGAAGGGGGTTTGGGAGGGCGCACGAATGAAAATTATCAAATAATTCCTAAACTATTAACTCTACGGCAAATTTTATTATTACCAAAGTTGTAGGGATGATTTCTGACAACTTTTGTTTAAAAAAATCCCCCCAAAAAACCACACCTGGGAAAGGGGGGAGGGTCAAAATATGAAAATTCTTGCTCTTTGACCAAACTCAACCAAATTTGGGGGTGGAGGGCGGGGGGGGTGCAGAGGGGAGTGGGGGGTCCAGGTGAAGGTCCAGAGGCTTAGTGTGGTGGTGCGGGTGTGAGTGTGGGGTTCGTGGGTTGGGGGTCCAGGGGGCGGCTCTTGAAGCAATAATATGAAATCAGTATATATTTTGCAATTGGACCCGAGTTTTTGTAAAAAATAAATAAAAAAAAATTATTATCAAAAAATATAATAAAAATGTGACTCCATGCCTCAAAACGCACCGGCAACATTTTTCATAAGTATATTATATCAGGTATCTACGAAAGACGAAACCTTCATTGGGTCAAGTCGAATTTTTCCGCATGTTTTATTGATATAAATGTCCCCATTGAATTATATTTGAACAATAACAATCTAAGCTCTCCCTCGAAATGGCATAAATATTATTATATCCTTATACAAATAGGTTTGTCAGTCCGATTCTAATTGTTTATATAATCTAAATATCGCCAGACATCCATTGCTACTGCCACAGACCCTTCGGCGGGCATGCAGAGAATTAAAAAAAAGTATTATTTTTGTAGATATTTATATTTTATATTTATTAAAAATAAGCTGAAAGGAACAAGGACCTACTAAAAATGTATGAATAGAAAGATGTTAGGTATTTGAGGGGCTACTTTAAGAAAAACAATTTATATTAAAAGTTGACAATATCCCTGTTTGAATAATTGATTAATTATTAAGTAAATCACAAAAAGTTGTCTTCTACTAATAAATCCAAAGATGGAATGAATAATAATTTTTAATTATATCTCAGAAGGATTGTGTTCACCCCCTCAGGAATCGAACCCATCTGTCGGGGTTTAGAAATGGGTTAGCTTAAAATTATGAAAACAAAAGAAATTATATATTACTAAATCGAGTGTTCGTTGGAAAAGTATATAGATTACTTACTAATAAAACTAGTTGATTGAATTGAAATAGTTGCTTAAAAAGCTTTATCTTTATTTTTAAAGCAACTTTTTTCAGAATTTTCAAAATTGATATATAAAGAATTTCTGTTGAAACCTTTGGATTTTTATAAACGTTTAGAGTTTGTTTTATAAAAAATTTGAATTTATCTATACTCTTATACTCGTATAAATACTACTTGTATAACTTGAAATATTTCAATTTTTAAATATTTATATCAAATTCGACACCCTGTTTATATTTACTTTTTAGCGATATTACTTATTTTCTGATTGTTCTTCAGATTATTATTGAAAATTTAATATTAATAATTTATGATGATATTGATGACTAGGCCTTAGATTAAACTTGGCAGCGCAAGAGCTCATTTCACTTACAAGGAAATTACTAATTATATACTTTAGAAAAATTGTTAGCAATTTTAATCCATAATTCCTTTGCTGGTAATGAAAGCTTTCAAGTTATTAGGCTACTTGAATGGAGCAGGAGGCAAGCAAGGCACCTTCAATGCAAATAGAGAAACTTTTGAAGTAATAAGGAGGGTTTAATCCTTTGGCCAAGAACCTCGAAAGGTGGAACCAATTTCAAATCCTATTTTAATTGGTTGTTCGATTGACTTGAACCTATTTATTTTGGAAAGGTAGCGGAGCCCTTGACTTCTCCCTTCGATCCCTTCGTGACTAATGGCCTAATAAGTGTATCTCCATGACGCCACTTTTAATCTGGAATTCCATCAATCGTTAAATACGCCTGCAATTAGCACCTGTTCCTTCGCTCTCCGAATCGTCGTGCCTTCAGTTATTTCACTAAAACACCTCTATTCATTTCCCATTGGATTTGCCAGCTAATCAATCAAGAATTCTCGGACTCTATTATTATGCACTCATTTATATCCATTGATAGAAATTGATACGATAATAGATATTCGTGTTTTATAGGGCTTTTAAAATCAATAACAGATTGGAGGAAAAAGTAAAAAAAATATTCTTTTACACTTTCCCAAATGGGGTAGTTGAGTTGATTCACGGAGCTAGGAGGTAGATACCTAAATTAATTTAAAATAAGTAGGGGGCGTCCTAAATTACTTGAGTCGTTTAAGGAGGGAGGGTCTCGGAAAATATCACGTATTTTTTTTCGCAGAAACAGTGTAAATTCCGAGAAAACTGGGTTAAATTAAGTAATAATAATAATAATAATCCCTTTGTAAATATGTATATATAACAACCTTTGTACATAAATTTTTTGCCTTTGGTAAATACCTAGGCAACTATTTAAAAAAAAAAGAACATAATATAATAATAATACTAGTCTTTACTAGTCTTAAATAAAAATACTTAAGTAAATTATGGTTTTTAAATAAATTCTTAATCAAACACAGATTAACGTATTTACTAAAAATACGCATTTTGAAAAATCTCACGTGAAATTAGGGGGGAGGGTTCGAAAAATCCTCGCTAAATCATACTCGTTACAGTGTCCTATAGTCACTGTACTCACTAATTTAGGGATGCCCTAATAAACTAATAATGAAGCTGTTGAAGCTTTATTTTTATGGATAATTTAGTTAAAATTTGAATTTTTAGTGAAATCACACCACAAATTAATAATTATTTATTGAACAAGAACAAATAATAATACAATTAACTGAGTTAACCTAAAATCGGAGTAGATGTACATACTTGAGAACGATCGCAGAATAAGTCGATCGAAACGTCGTAGTTGTATTGTATTATTATTTGTTTTTGTTCAAAATAAATAATAAATTACTATTTAAATTTTATTAATTTCACTAAAAAAATTCAAATTTTAAATGTAATATATTGCGAAACTTTAACCGGGAAGTAAATTTATGGGAGAATAGAACTTGTTTCGGAGGGATGGATTCGCTTTTATAATATACGAGTATGTAATGATTAATTTGAAATAACTCAAAAATGCCAAATTCAAAATTTATTTTGAAATACCTGTTTGTTCATGTTTTTTCTGAAACTTCACATGATTTTCCCACCTAAAGTTATTAAGTTAGGAAATACAAAATCTAGGTAATCCATTTTCTTTTTAAAAATACAAACATTTTAGAAGAAATGAACTTTCTACGATCTTTGTTCATGAGTTTCGTGAATATCGTATTCCAGACACACAAACAGAAAGCTTGATTATTTTCTACGTTTGAGTCAGTACTATTATTACTAAATTTTTACCCCCTTCGAATTTCGAACCAGAACCTAATTTAGGTTCGATTATCGTTATTTTCTGTTTAAAAAAAATAAAATAAATAAAAATATATATATCCCGGCTGATTTTCTTTCTTTTTTTTATTTTTTGTACCCCCTTTAAGATATCAAACCCACTTCTAATTGTGAGACTCCCACCAAACACACTAATATGTAATAAATGGAAAATTATGCCAAAATATTCTGTAATGATTTATTGATTAAATGATTAAGTTAATGTATGGATTTTGTGGACTTTTGTAGATTCGTAAATGAGGAATAATGAGATAATTTCGAGATTTAGTCTACAAAATTTTCAATTCACATTAAATAAAAAAATTAAATTTAAATTAAATTTAGTAAATTGTTTGCTTTTTTTATTTTAATATTGTATATATCTATATATAATTAAGGTTTTGTCTGTACATTGCTCAAAATAACGCCAAATTTTGGTTGCACGTTTCAAGCAAAGTTATGAACGAAAGCACCACCTCCAACAAAATTCCTGTATGTCTGTATGTTTCCGTAGTTTCCGAAAAAGTTGCTCACGATTCACGTAATAACGGCTGAAGGGATTATTATGAAATTTCATATTTACATCACATGTCTTCTAATTTAGGTTTTGATATTTTGACCCCAGAGGGGTTTGGGAGGGCGCACAGTGAAAATTATCAAATAATTCCTAAACTATTAACTCTACGGCAAATTTTATTATGAGCAAATTGTAGGGGGATGTGATTTCTGACAACTTTGTTTAAAAAAATCCCCCAAACCACTAAAAGGGGGGAGGGTCAAAATATGAAAATTCTTGCTCTTTGACCAAACTCAACCAAATTTGGGGTTGGAGGGCGGGGGTGCAGAGGGGAGTGGGGGGTTCAGGTGAAGGTCCAGAGGCTTAGTGTGGTGGTGCGGGGAGGTGTGGTGAGTATGGGGTTCGTGGGGTCCAGGGGCGTGCCTTGCAACTAGTAATAATATGAAATCAAACATATATTTTGCAATTGAATCCGAGTTTTTGTAAAAAATAAATAAAAAAAAAATTTATTATCAAAAAAATATAATAAAAATGTGACCTGGCTGCCTCAAAACGCACCCTGGCAACATTTTTCATAAGTATATTATATCAGGTAGCTACAGGCAAAGGAAACCTTCATTGGGTCAGAACCGAATTTGTCGAATGTTTTGTGATATAAATGTCCCCATTGAGATTATATCTGAACAATAACACCTAAGGTCTCCCTCGAAATGGCATAAATATTATTTCCTTATACAAATAGGTTTGTCAGTCCGATTCTAATTCGTTTATATAATCTAAATATCGCCAGACATCCATTGCTACTTCTCAAGACAGACCCTTCGGCGGGCATGCAGAGAATTAAAAAAAGTATTATTTTTGTAGATATTTATATTTTATATTTATTAAAAATAAGCTGAAAGGAACAAGGACCTCTTTAAAAATGTATATGAATAGAAAGATGTTAGGTATTTGAGGGCTACTTTAAGAAAAACAATTTTATATTAAAAATTGACAATATCCCTGTTTGAATAATAGATTAATTATTAAGTAAAGCACAAGAAGTTGTCTTCTACTAATAAATCCAAGATGGAATGAATAATAATTTTTAATTATATCTCAGAAGGATTGTGTTCACCCCCTCGGGAATCGAACCCGAGTGCTAAAATTAACGATCCGAGCCAATTAACTGCCTGTGAGTTGAAGGCCTGACATATATATCGCACTAAATATTTCACTCAAAGATTTAAATCTTCATTTGTAAAATTTCGACCTAGTAGAGATGTACATGAGTTTTTTCAAATAAATAAATAAATAATCAATTTTAACACATAGCCATGCCATTTCGTTTAAATAAATATGTGTATGTTTTGAATCTTTATCAAACTACAATATATGGCATGGCTATATGTTTAAATTTCTAATCACTAAAGCGCAAAATTTTACAAATGAAAATTAAATCTTTGGGTGAAATATTTAGCGTAATACTTATGTTAGAGTGGCTTACCTCACAGGGTAGCGATTAGCCTGGATTGTTAATTTTGGCACTTGGGCTCGTAAACACAACCCTTCTGAGATATAATTAAAAATTATCTATTCCTTATTGAATCCCATGATTTTTTTAAAAAGTCGACTACTATTTTCATTAACATCATTGAATACACAGACCTAAGACTGGTTTGACTCAATCACCAGTCTCCACTTGACTCTGTCCCATATTCCTTGAATTCTCTAAAGACCCAGATCCCATATCTCTCTAATCCTTCATATCCTTAACTATTCTTATCTGTGCCTTCCCCTTTTCTTTCCGGCCCCCTGCTCTAAAATTGCTTGTGTCCCATTTTCTAAGCTCTTCTCTTCTTCAGACTCTTACACTATCTAATATTTAATTAATTATTGTCAACTTTTAATATAAAATTTGTTTTCTTAAAGTTAGTCTAGATCGGGAAATAATACAATTGAAGAATTAATCTTTGAGTGAAATATTTAGTGCGATAAATATATCAGAGAGGTTCACCACACAGGGTCCCAGATTGTTAATTTTGGCACAACCATTCTGACATATATGTATAGTAAAAAATCATCTCGGATTCACTAGATGCCAACCTCTTGTGATTTTCTTAAAAATATAAAATTGGCTACTATAGTATCAGTAATTGTAATGTTAAATTAATAACCAAGGTAAATAAGACCTAAAAAAGCCCTCGCTGGCCAATAAATATGCACAAGTTGAAAATAATTTGAATCGACTGAATGCCTAACGTCGATTAAAATTATTTCCATCATGTGCATATTTATTGGCCAACAGAAGTATAATTTGCTTGGGCTATAATTATTTATATAAAATGTGTATTCTTAAAGTTGTTCTCCATCTCAAATAACATCTTTTTCTAAATATATTTATTAATTTATTCATTATTTACTCTTCTAATAAAGGAAGAAAACACTCGGTTATATTTTTTGTTTCTGTTTTCTTCTTCGAAGTGAATGTTGTATAAATTGAAACGACGAGAGAGAACAAAAATGACGATACAAGTTTTGAATTGAAAATAAAAGAAGAAAAAGCGTGAGTGGATGGATGGACTTACATCAGGAGTTGGCTCTCCGTGGACGATGCAGACCAGCTGCGCCTCTTTGCCTTCGCCCGAATGCACCCAGCCGCGTTCCACTTCGATCTCTGGGGGATCTGAAAAACACATCAACCATGAACCATCAACGATAATGATGAAACGTGCATAGGAGTCCCTTCTTTTTCGCTAATGAAAAAACAATTCATTCAAAGTTCAATTTCATTTTATATACTATTTAAATTGTTCATAATTAGCGAGAAGAAAGCGAAAATCGAAGGAAAAATTGAAAAGTTTTTCAAGAGCCGGAAACTACTGTTTCAAAAGGAAAAATTCATTAGGTTGTCTTCTGCTTGATGAAAATAAACATACCTATAGATATATAAAAGAAAAAATAATTTATTGATTGTATTTAAAATATTAAAAAAATACAAATCATTTACAAAACATTCTTGAACACGTTTAATTTTATTTGTATATTTATTTTTTTAAATTTTATCATTGATAAAGGGTAGGTGTCTGACTTAATAAATACACTAATTAAAAAAAAAGGAAAAATCTGTCCACTTCCGGCCTTTCGATTTCAACCAAAATCTTGATGTACTCCTTCTAGCCTATATCAAGCTTAAGTTTCGGATTTCGTATCTCTGAGACTTATGGTTGCAAAACGCAGGGGGGGGGGGGGTAAATTATTACGTAAGTAAACATCAACTTCCAGTTTTTCTATTTTAGCCAAAATCTTGTTATAGGTACTTCTTGTAGCCTCTAGATAGATTAAGTTTCAAATTTCAAGGCTTGCGACTTTCCGAAGACGAGATATAAACGAATAAAATATTTATTATACGACACTCCTAATTTATAACCCCTTCCTTTAATTTAATCGGATTAAAAATTTGACACAACTATTACCTCATGACACTTGATAAATACACCAATTTTTAAAAAAATCGTTAGAGCCGTTTTTGAGAAAAAAAAACGAAATAAAGGAAGGGGGTGTAAATTAGTAGTGTCGCGATGACTTCAAATAAATGAAAATGTGAAAGTCGTGTGCTGAACACACCAGCTGATTTTATTTTTATTTTATTTTTAATTTCAAAATAGTTTTGACTTTTGGAGACATTTTCATTTAAATTTCAATTAAAAAAATCCAAGTAAAAGGTAAACAGACAATTATCAAAGTGCGTATTTAAATGCTGAACGTTTTAGTTTTAAGCCGCAGGCAAATTAGAAACTAACTAAAATGATGATTAATATATATTAGGGTTTGGATAAACAAAAAACGACATTATAAATAGAAGTTGTCCTAGAACAAACAGCGAAACAAAACTCTTTTAAATTACCCCTCATATAATATTGCCTAAAGTATTTTAATATTTTAAAGCCTAATTGTGATTAACTAAAAACGTGGGTTTTTGACCTTATAGGAATATTTAACAAACACTTCACATAAATGTAGATGACGTACAAAAAGGTCATCATTAATCTTGGTAACAAACACACGACTAATTGCTCAGTGACACAATGACGTCGCCGGCGACAATTAAAACGAACCGGAAGCGACTAAGGGCTGGGTGGAGGGATGAGGGTTTTGGGGGGTCCAGTGAAGTGGCCGAGGCGGAGGAACACCGTCCATTTCATTCATTCATTCGTTAGCCAGGCCCTCGAGAAGGAATGGCTGCTCATTTTTCTTCCCGTTGCAGTCTAGGAATGTACACATTACGTCAACCAACCCAAATGCCTCTCAGTTTGTTTGACTAAGCCAGTTTATCAGAAAGACAAGCCACGATTTCAATGTTCCTCTTGAGAGGCAACAAACATGCGCAAATATTCCATTATTAATTGAATGTGGCCAATAGAAATTCGTCTTGTAAAATTAGATTATAATCCTTTAAATTAGCGGTGTCCAACCGTTAGACTCACTTGGGCCAATTTTTAAGAAACCAATTTATCTCGGGCCAATTTTTAAGAAAACAATTTATCTCGGGCCAATTTTTAAGAAAACAATTTATCTCGGCGCACATAATATAACTTAATTCTAACGATAGTTGTTAATCAGAAAATCTATCTATCTATACTTATTATATCCGCTTGTACGACGACGACGCCGGTGTGATCTCTCTGATTGGCCAGGCTTGGTCTTAAATAAAATACGGGGGAAAGCAAATATATTTTTAAATCTAAAATTTTCAAACAATAATACTAAAAAGCTATTTGTCCTAGAAGGAGCTCCATATATAAAAAGAGAGATATGACTAAATGAGCCCAAAATTTAGTGGAGGAGAGAAGTTCTTTCGTAAATGATTATATATTTTTTTATTAATTATCATTTACTATTATTAATCAGAGTCTATAATGGGAATTAAGGACAAGTTTTTGTGTGATTTTTTTATTTTGCCACCAACGTTTCGTCGACTTTGCAGATTTCTTCAGGGTTACAAATAGTTACATCACACATTCGTCTAAAATACATTATGTTTCGTTAACTCTGTTACCAATGACCATCAGAAATTCAAAAAATTCGTCACATTCACATAAACAATAATTAAATAAACAGTTTTAGAAACAATACAAACAAATAATTTTTACAGAGTTAGGTGTCGGTTCAAGGTGAAACAATTTAAATAAAAAGTAAGTGAAATTTATTTTGTGTAAACTACTTTGAAACTTTACTTGCTTTTTAATACAAACACAGTTTTAAAACAATTGATTTTACTTATCCAGTTTTTTTTATTACACGTAGAAATATCAAATTCAAATAAAACTAGGAAGAGAAATATAGAAAAATAATGTATTTTAGATGAATGTGTGATGTAACTATTTGAAAAACTGAAGAAGTCTGCAAAGTCGATGAAACGTTGGTGGCAAAATAAAACAATCACATAAAAACTTGTCCTTAATTCCCATTATAAACCCTGGATAAATTATGAACTAAAATAATAATAATAATTATTTTCTATTATGAGGGATTGAATGACCAATCGATTTGATTGGGGAATAATGGAATTTAAATAATTATCGGAAAAGAGGTTTTTTTATCTAATTAGATTTTTCCTCTTACTAAAAACAAGGACTAAAGATGATCAAGGACACTCGATGGTGGAGAATTTATCTCCGGAATCGAAGCAAAAGATACAATGTATACATTAATTAATGTAAAATAATTGGTTTAATAAAATTTATAAAAAAAAAAAAAAAAAAAAAAATATTTTCTATTATATTCCCAATTAGAAAAACATTTTGGCCTGTTTTCAATTTTGACAATATCAGTTGTGTATTGAGGAGTGGGGGGTTATAAATTATTTTATTATACCAGAGACGTACCAGGGTGAATACTGGAGTCCAGAGGGCGTAGCCTCCTAGCCAACAAGATGTACAATAATAATATTGACCATAACCAATAAGCAAAAATAATTTTTGACTTCTTTTGGTTAAGAAATTTTTTTAAAACCACAAAGCAAGTCAAGAAGTTTTATTTAATCTGTTTGATTCATATCAGGGAAAGTAAAAATTGCATTTCTTAATTAATATTTATAATAAAGGAAATATTTAAAAAAAATCTTTTTAATCTTGAACAAAGGTGATATTTTTATATAATAATATTATTTTTTCTTCTATTGTAATTGCATTGTGATATAAATATCTTGTGAAACACAATTTCATTATATTTTTGTATAAACTTGGCTGGTCATATTGTAAGTCGATAGCCTTGAATTATGAATTCTGTGAAACTCTATCTTGGATCTTTCTTAAAATAATTTTATTTCGAAAATGTTCACCTAAAACCACCACTCATTCACTATATAGAAATATTCCTATTAGAAATTTTAATAAATATTTCTTGATCTATCGTCGCCAGTCATCTTAGGAAATATTAATATAAATGAGAATTCAAGAATTTCTTTGATGTTTCGATAAAAATTTTCATTTTTTTTTTTTAATATTAAATACCTACCTACCTCCTACCATATATTCTCGAAAGGTCAAAGTAATAAATTATACCAAACAAACGGCATTCGGTTTCATTAACTAAATTTTAATTGAAACAAACTTTTATTACATCTCGGAACATTTATAGTCCAACAATTAAGAGAAAAAGGGGAGGCAGACGAAGAGAAAGAGTTTTTCTTTTTACTTTTTTTTTTTTACTTTCGATTAATCTTACAACTAATTGGATTTCATTAATCAATCCGAATGGTTACCTAGGCAAGGGCAAGCAAGCAGTAGGGTCGAAGTCACCCAAGTTCATGTGAATCAGTGCTTAATCGTTGACTTGGGCCAGATCGATTGCGTTTGCAGGTGAAATGAGATGCAGAGTGGTTGGTTTTTGACCAGACATGCCCATGACTAATACCTGTTGAGCACGACAACAAAATACACAGACTGATTTATGGCTGACAATTGGCTCTGATGAAGATGGTGAAACGCCACGATTTAAAGCCTTCATCAGTTGTGGGTTTACGGTTTTACGCAATGACCTTCTATAATATATTTACATTAATTTAGATTGAATTTCAAATACAAAAATACATTTTCACTACGGGAGCTTTATCACAAGTTAATTAAATTGCATTTATTATTCTTAGAAGAGAAAGATTCAGGGATAACCATTAAGGGGAGGGATATGAGATAGACGTTATACTAATTAGAAATATCGAGCTAAGGTATTTGATAAATAATTTGTTTGTCTTTGCTTCTTCTTGTAAAATTATATTTTAGATAGCAATTACTGCACTAAAAAAAGTGAAAACTTATATACTCCCTTATAAGTAATTAATTAACCTAAATATTAAGTATCCTTAGAAAATCATAAGAGAGTGTCAACTATTAGATCCTATGGAATGGATTATTTTTAATTATTGTTTTTCACCCCCTCGGGAATCGAACCCGAGTACCAGTAACAGTAATCCGAGCCATTTGGATACACTGTGAGGTGCGAACCCCTCTGACATATTATTATGTAAACGCGTTAAATATTTTACTCAAAGATTTAAATCTTAATTTGTAAAATTTCGCGATCTAGTGGTTCTAAATTTAAGCACATAGCCATGCGAGAGAGCTGTAAAATGTAGTAGTATGAGCTGTATAAATGAGAGCTGGTTGAGTGTTTCGTATTTTGAAGAGATTCAAAATTCAAAGGGCAATGGAATGACTTTTCCAAATTGAATATGAGTGATTTCAAGTTACCGATAGTAATAGATTTAAATTTTCTTAGAAAATCATAAGAGAGTGTCATCTATTAGATATGGAATTTTTCCATTATATATCAGAAGGGTTGTTTTTAACCCCCAAATATTTTACGCGTTTACATATGTCAGAGGGGTTTGCACCACATTGTAGCCAAACGGCCCGGATTGCTGTTACTGGGATTCGGGTTCGATTCCCGAGTAGGTGAAAGCAACCCTTCTGACATATAATAAATTAAAAATAATCCATTCCATCGGATCTAATAGATGACACTCTTATGATTTTCTAAGAATATTTAAATCTATTACTATCTGCAACTTGAAATCTCTCATAAAATGTGTTCATTTATGTCTACATTATAAATACATGTAGCTTTAAAATCCCCATAAAATAATTCAAAACCACATCTATCCGCAGGGTAAGACTAGTATTGGATTCATTAAAAAAAACATTTTTTGCTCATTGTGTTTAAAAATGTCTGAAACATAGAGGAAAATTGTACTAAAATATTTGTATTTCCAATGCAGAGAACTTATTAGATTGTGGGCTTTCTAACTTTAGAACTTCTGATTCAAAAATACAGAAAATATAATTTTTATCGAGATTTTAAAGTGATGTATTAATGACTCAAAAAGGCACGGATATAATGAACTCTAAGGCATTGCAAACATGACAAAATACAAATCTAGACCTGTTCAGAAATGTATTTATTAATTTCTGTTATTCTAGAAACGGGCTTTTGACTATTGCACTTGGACTAAATGGATACCCGCTATTATATACATTAGAGAACATTTAATTAATTAAAAAACTTGGAAATGTTTAGAAATACTTAAACTCTATATATTTCTATAAGAGTTCAAATTGCTAATAGAATTAAATTTCTAAGAAAATCACAAGAGGTTTTGTCATCTACTAAGATCCAAGATGGAATGTATTACTTTTATATATATATATATATATATAAGATTGTTTTCACTCCCTCTGAAATTGAGCCTGAGTTCTTTAATAACCTGTATTCACTAAAATTCAGACAAAAATGTTGTGGCTCTAACTGGCGAGCGTAGATTTTGAATTTATATTCTAGGTAAGAAAATATTAAATCAAAATAAATATCAGATTTAGAAATTTATCATTTAAAATTATTAATTTACTGAAACTTCAAACAGAGTACAGAGTTTTGAAAACGTTTCGCTTAACCCTGAGAATAGAGAGAAAATAGTCAAAAATTGTATTTCCTAAGCTCTAAATCAAAATAAATAATAATAAAATGAAAAATATATATTATACATGGGAGTTTGCCTTAATGAAAATCGATTGAGTTGGTTGCATATCCAGGGCATCGCAGGCGTAATCAGATATAAATCTTATATATTAATGAAAAATAATGAAGAAATATAAATGCAAACGTCTTTGTTACTTTATTTTAATTAATTGAAAAAAAAATCAAAAGCCGCATCAGTATATTTTTAGATATGTTAGATTTCATGTCAGAAGGGTTCACCATCTCGGAAGTCGAACTTAATTTAAGGACTAAACTTGTATCACAGGTATTTGAATTAACTCTTGAGAAGATATTCTTCTAATGTGTATAAGTATTTGACTATTACTATTGGTGATACTATTTCAATTTTGGAAAAATTCTATAATTTCCAAATTCAATTTTTTTAAAGTTGTATTATTTATTTTAGATATTTTTATCAATATATATAAAGGACCAACCTTTCCTCTCTTTCTTTGATATATAATGACGTGCATTTTATTAATTATATTCCCTTCTTTTTTCCAGCCAAGTAGAAGATTAACCGTGGATGGATCTCTTCCTTCTGCTGGATTCAGATACGAGAGGATATTCGAATTTCGGGCCACAAGGTAAATACGATTATATTTTTTTTTTAATAGAGTACAGAAGCTCATTCAGATGCTAAAATACTTAGTTATTTTTATTAGGATAAGAACCATATGAAACATGTAGAAATTCAGTTCAATATTGAATAAGCAGTTGTAACTGGTAAGCTCCAAAAATTTGATATTAAAGTGTGTATTAATATGTAGCATATTTATAACAAGTTTTAGCTTTCTAATTAACAGCCTTTGAAGAAAATAAATTGTCGAATCACTAATTTGGAGTAAGCGTACAAAGATCGGGAAAAAGTTTTTGTTTCAACTTCCAATTTTATAAATGATTTTATCTACCCTTATTTTCGTACTTATTCTATTTTTGATACTTATTATATTGAATCAAATTATTATTATTATTGTTTTATTTCATTTTTTCAATTGTTTCTCTGAAATTTCAATTAATTTTCTTTATATTTTGAGATGGGCATCAAACATCCTTAAGAAAATACTTTTCTCTTATATCATTTCTTATTAGTTGTTTTTTTTTTCAATTGGGCCAATATACCATATTGTAGCGATCTTTCCACTTGAAAAGATTTAATTATTATCAAAATAAAAAAAAAAATAAATAAATAAAAAAAAATACTTCTCTATTCTACTACTGAGTTCACATAAAAATTTCCATTTTTGTTTTTTCCTTATTCTTGTTTAGAAATGTAATTTTAAATTGTGATTTTTTATCTCTCAGTCTATTGGTTAGTAATTTGGTAGTACTAGTAGCAGAAGAGTGATAGAAATTTCTTTCTGGGGGTCAAAATGCTTGTATTTCCAATAGTAGCTTCACTTCCAATCTTTAATCCAGAGTTCTTGAAAGATTGTGCTTAATGAACTGAAATTCTGATAACAATTTTATATTAATACATTTTATATTTGTGCTAAGTTTCAGAATTCTATCTCAAACTTGTTAAAGACGAAAAATTGCCAAATCTCCTGAGTATACAGAGTATTGATAGTTGAATAAGTTTTAGTTTCCATTTATTTTTATAAATAAGATAAAAAAATAAAAAAAACTTTTTAAAAACTCGATACGTTTACCAGTAAGAGCGGAAACAAGTAATTCCTTTTTTACATTTTTATCTGAATTTTAGTAAAGTGCATTTTAATATTATCTCTCTCTCTCTCACACACCCTATAACTAGTATCGTTTTAATCCAAGTGCAAAGGACAAAAGTTCTAGAATAATAGAAATTAAGAAATAAATCTCTAATAGTTTGTAAAAGGTCTGGACTTGTATTTGGCATCCTGGTTGTACCTTATCTCTAAAAGAAGAGAGATTATCTTTTTAGTCATTTCTCATAGTCATATGTCAGATTCTAATGAAAGAATCGTTCGCCTGGTTATTTAATAAATAATTAAAAAAGTGAAATTTTTTTAAAGACTAGGTACGCTAGAAACGTGCTATAATTAACTTAAACATAAAATGTTCATTTATGTTTGCTTATATTTTATGGCATCGCCTTAAAATTTCAAAAATGATGTTTTCTGTATTTTTAGATTAGAATATCTAAAGCTAGCGACCAAATTCTAATCAGTTCTCATAAATGAAATTAGAAACATTTTATTAGGTATAAGAACGAACTTCCTAAGACTTTTCACTCTTGAGTTATCTAAGGACCGGTTGTATGTCGCAAAGTAAATGCTTTTTACAAGTGATAAAGTGTTACTTTAATGGAGGGACTGGGATGGCCAATCAGATGACAGGCACTCCATTTACCATCTACCCTTTGTCACTTGTAAAAAGCATTTACTTTACACACAACCGGCCCTAAGTATTAGAATCCTGTCACATAGAAAGTCAGAAAAAATAATGATTAAAATTGATTTTTCTTTACGACTCAGGCATTTTTTTTTCGGCCATTCTAGCCATCAGCCAATTTACGATACTGATATTAAATTAAGACTTCTATGGAGGGATCAAATTTATAGCATGCTTTGCACGCAGCACACGTTTTGCCGACTCCCAACACTCTCTCGCGGTCAAATTGGAAAAGTGCCGGACCACTTCATTCGCGAATACATATATCCCCATGACTTCAAGGAACTGGAACTCTCTCCCAGCCTCTATCTTTCCCAGCACCTATGATCTTCAAACCTTCAAAACCAGGGTGCATAGACACCTACGTCTACACCCTCTCACTTAATCAACTTTCCCTTCTCTTCGGTAATGCAAGGGTCTTTCGAGATCCATAGGGGCTACATCTTTACTGGTGCACCCCTTCTTGCATTCGATTGCATTAAAAAAAAAAAAAAAAAAATAGCCGGTTGCCTCTAGTCGGATTCTAGGCCGGTTCCACTTGATTAGCAGGCTGGTACGCTAACCCCTCGGCTAACCCGTCCACCATTCAGACACTTTTAACCTCAATGAATATTTATTTATTATTAATATTATGTTGCATCATTCGTATCTATGATAAATTAGAAACGGGAATAGTAGGGAATTGGATAAAATTAAAAACACAATTTCAAAAAATCTTTCTCTATAAGACAAAACATCATTAATTTTCCTTTAACATATTCTTGGCTCAAATTAATCAACACTTTTGGAAGCGACTTTTCTTTAACATTACATCAGTTTAATTATTATGTTTTTGACAAAAAGTGATAAAATGAGCCAGTGAGAAAGTCAAAATAAATTGACTAAACGTCTGACCCATTTAATAAAAAAATCTGTGTTTTTGATTTTATCCAATTCCCTACTATTACTGTTACTATTTTTATTATTATTTTATTTTTCGCGTGAATTTAATCCTTGCTTAGCAGTAATTGAACTCATTTTCTTTTCTTTTTCATGATTTTTTTATTGTTTATCCGAATTTTCAATTAATTTTCCTCATATAGAGAAAAGTATTGTTAAGAAAATACCTTTTCCCTCTTCTTATACATTATTATCCCTTATTTATTATTTTTTTTTTCTAATTGGGTCAATTTACTTGTAATTGATATTGTAGCAATTTTCCCACTCGAATGGAGTTAATTATTTTCATAACAACGAAGAATCGGTAATGATTCTTTATATGTTTTTATTATACTATTTATTTTTTTATTATATTTTTTTGATATTTGTTTGGTTGAAAAGATCAGCTGATAGCTTTTCTCCAACAGAGAAGCAGACGCCGCCCCCATGGGCAGCCTGTTTGTGACACTCGGGCCCCCATTATCAATGAATGACGGCTCTTTTGGTGGCTCAGGTACCTAAAGACGACCTGGGGCCCTAGCACTGCTTATTGATCATATCAAGTGCACCTTTGTTATATCAATAGGACGAGAGTAACTCTCTGTGCTGCTCGGCTGCTCCTCCGCAGACCCAGACCAATAATAAGGAATGTAGGGCGCTGTCAATTTCAGAACATCGCGTGCAAAAGACGAGCCTCAACCCGCCCCCAATTTGGCCCCTTTTCACCTCAACCCCATCTTACCCTCGTCTTTCAATGGTCCTGAAACCCATCGAAATCCTTCCTTCCTTCTTTCACCTTCTTTTCGGATTTCAATTCCCAAGCAGGATATTATTTTTCTATCGATTTCTTCTACTAGCCTATAGAAGTAGATATACTTAGCTATATATATTGTTTTTTGATTTTTCCTATTTAAATTCTAAATCTAACCTAAAAAGATTGATAAAAAGTGAGCCTTTGTGAAAGCGTCATAAATGAGATAGATTGAGGCATTTTTAACGGAATCAAATTTCAACACTTTAAAGAAAAACAACATTTTTGGGGAATTGCTTGTCAAATTGATTGAAAAGATTTTGTTTTGCCGAGAATAAAAAAGATGTTGATACATGAAGATAAATCAATGATGTTGTCCTCTGCTAGTGCAAATAAACATATACATTTATAGAAAAAAGGTTCTCGATTGTTTTTATTTTAGAAATAAATACAAATCTTTTATAAAAAACAATTAAGAAGTTTTTGTTTTGCCGAGAGTAACAGAGTTGTTTATTCATAAAGAGAAACAAAGAGGTTGTCCTCTGCTTGATGCAAATAAACATACACACATATACTATCAAAAATATATGAATATATATTATTGATTTGTTTGATTTGATATATAATTTAATAAATATACATATATATATATATATATATATATATCCGAGATATTTATCCGTTGTGGGTAGCTTGCTAAATCAACAAAACGAATTTTTTATACCCAATCGGGTAATTGAACCCATCTGAAATATTAAATAAAATATTTCTAATTAAAAAGACTGATGATGAAGTTTAAACCTTCGAAACTGTAGTCTCAAACAAATAAATTATATATACATAGTATTTGTATATCAGTGGTGTGCGGTCCATGGATGCTGTGGATGCGGAGCATCCCCAAAATTTCAAACATTTAGAGTATTTTCATAAATATGTTTATAAGGTCGAATTCAAAATTTCAGGAGGATCTTTAAATTTTCAAATTATTATCCGTTGTTTCACACATTTCTATAAAAAACATTTTTTGTATTGTAAAGTTTATTGGTTCTCGGAATGAAATGAAATTGTTTTTAAGGGGAAATTTAAATGAATGATTTTTGAAGTTCCTGCCTGGTAGACATATCTTCCAGTTCAAGCATGTCAAAGAAAAGTTCAAACGAGATTTATTCGAATAAAAATTGTTCTCCCTGAGGAACTATTAAAATAGTAATAATACAAAAAAGGGATAAATAAAGATAATTCGAGATACTTTGGACTAATCCATTTCCAAAAACTCTCAATATGCAAGATCGGAAATAACTAAGAGTGCTATAGTCCAGTCAAAGCTTGTTTATAGCAATAGAATTAGGAGAAATTTATGATTTTCTTATAGGACAAGCTAATTCATTGTGGAAGATGGTCGATTTCCATCTCAGGGACTGTGGAGTTTAATTCACAAGATTTAATTTCTGACTCGTACCCTCACTCACACAAAGCAGTATTCTTTTGGGTCGAAGGTCCCAAAATATATTTAAAAAAAATCTAATGTTAAATTTGAAAAATAAAGAAAATGATACCGTATTCGATGAAATTTGCAAAAAAACAAAAGCGAAGATTAAAATAAAATTTCAAAAAATGAAGGGTTCTTTTTGGACAGCATCGCCTGGTTGAAAAGTAACCAACCGCCGCTGATGTATATGTTTATTTGTATCAGGCAGAGGACAACCTCAATGTTTTCTTTTTATGAATCAACATCTCTGCCACTCTCGGCAAAACAAAAACTTCTTAATTAAATAAATTATTCACTGAGTGATCTAGATTCAAAGTGATAAAAGCAAAATCCTATTCATACATATGGTAGATGCAAAAACTTCAGATTCAATTAAACCTATTCATTTATTTTATGTAAATGTATGAAATAGCAAATTCAATTTTTTCCCCAATCAAAATAAAATTAACGACATATAATTTGGAGTATTTAAAAAAATTCATTATAATCATATTTGAATTTATTAGTTGCTTTTCAGTTGAATTCAATTCAATTCCATAGTAATCATTCACATATTCCATTTAATAATTCAATTATGTAAGTTCAAATCTAATAATATCAATGAATTAATAAATGGTTATTGTTTAATCATTTGCTATTTAGGTTCAATTTTATTTTATTTATTATTATTATTTTTACTAATTTGTCTCACAAAGTTCAACTAGAATATTAATTTATTAACATTAAATATTTATTATGAGAGAGAGGTAGAGAGAGATTCCTAAATTTGACAATTATCCATCTTTTTAACTTTCCATTATCGATACATGAGGCTTCTAAAGCTAATCAGTGTAAATTATATTTCACTGAAAATTAGTTGTAGTTCAAAAATCTTTATATTAATTTTTCAAATAATATATTATAGTCTCAGATCCCGACTCAGGTCGACCTTCACCTATCGAGTTTCCTAATGGAATTAATATTTTGATAATATAATGTATTAATAAACAAAACTTGATAGGGTCGACATCCAATTTCTCTGCATAACTATTTTTAATAAAAAAATTAAAGTTGCTAATTTTATAACATAAATATAGTTATCGAGTTTCCGGATAAATATATTACAAATCAAGAGTAAAATATGTATATAAAATGCCAAAGTTGGGTCGCTATCTTTTTTCCCTGCAGGGTATCAACACGTTACTTCGAATTAGTATTTTGTAGTTATAGAGTTTCCTTTATTGTTATATATGAAAATGTAGATCATTTTATTGAGAATTAATTAATTAATTTATTTAATATATTTTTTTTTATTTTTTTTTTTATTTTATTTGATTTTTTATCAAAAATAGCTATGAAAGGTAAATTGGATGTCGACCCTATCAAGTTTTGTTTATTAATACATTATATTATCAAAATATTAATTTCATCAGGAAACTCGATAGGTGAAGGTCGACTTAAGTCGGGATCTTGTACTATTACTATATTAAATATGTTTGATTGTATGCCTGAGGAGCACCCACATTCCAATTCGGAATCGAACCCAAGTACCAACAACTTTGGATAAATAATTAGCTTTTTATTGTTAATAATATCAATTTATAAATCGATTACAATTAAGTCGCTTGATTGAAGCAAAAAGTAATAACTTTTTCAAGACTCGATACACTCTCCTGGCAATAAATTCTGCGATTTGAAAAAAAAGTTAAAATATTTGAAATTTATTTTTGTTTGTATATTATTTAAGTTTTCTCATATATTTTTTCCTTTCCGAGTAACACGAGAAAAACTCAAAAAAAAAGATAATAATAATAATAAATAAGTAAAATATAATAAAAATAAATAAATAAATATTCCGAATTAATTCGTTTGGGAAGTGACCAGCTTATAGCAAAATAAATTTACCTACATACAATCGGATATTTGAATCCATGAGAAATAATAGATATCTAATTAAAAAGACTGATGATGAAGGTCAAGCCTTCGAAACTATAGTCTCGAACAAATAAATTATATATGTTGTATTTATGTAGCATTAAAAATCAGTTTTAATAAGAACGGGTTCTTACTAGTTAAAACGCGTTTCAATGAATATCTTCGTGGCAACTAGAATTTACTGATGTTGGTTGAGTTTAGTCCAAAGGTCTAGAATCTTCATTTTTGACATTTTTTAAACGAAAATATCAAAAATTACATCCGCTTTAGAAGTTATAGAGGATTTTTTTTCTTTATGTATCATAATTTTTGACATTTTCGTTTAAAAAAATTTGAAAATAAACTTCCAAAATGAGGCGAAAGGTCAAAAATGAAGATTCTACACCTTTGGACTAAACTCAACCAACATCAGTAAAATCTAGTTGCCACAAGGTATTCAGGGTAACGCGTTTTAACTCGTAAGAACTCGTCTTTACTAAAAAATGGGCTTTTCCTGCAACATGTATAGATGTATACCATATATCTATTTGCATCAAGCAGAGAACAACCTCATTATTTTTTTTTCTCCATGTTATCTCCTCTTTGCTAGCTTCTGGATCTTCACTCAATGATTATACTTCTTGAAACTTAAGGCATTGCCAGAATATTGTAAAAATATTCTTACAAATTATCTCTTAAGCATTTGTATTTAGCTTGAATATTCGAATTTGAATTTTAAGGTCCCTTAAATACTCTACGACTAATTAGATTTAGTATATGTGTGGTACCAAATTAAAAAAAAAAAAAAAAAAGTTAAATCTATAGAAATTTGAAACTCTACATTGGAAATATTCACTTGCTGAACGTATTTGTGTTCTTTCAAAGGCTGAATGTTCTGGCAGGAATTCGAGAAAGTGTTTCAAACTGAGAGAGAATATTCCTATCTTATTAGGGAAAGAGAGAAAGTGAAAAGCCAATTTTATTTTCGCTTTGTTAATTTATTGAATTAACGAAAATTGCAATTTTTGTTTAAAGAGAAAGTTATATTGTTTGAAAGTTACGGAGGCATATAAAATTAAAATAACTTTTTATTTTTTTAAATTTAATATTTAATTTAATAAATGATAAATGAGAATATTAAGGGAGAATAAATAAGGGTTGGGAAAGAGTTTATTTTTCAATCGAAGTTAATTCATTAAATTGAAATACAAATACATTTTCAAATTTCTTATTCTAAAATACAGTAAATAAATAAATGAAATATATTTATATATTTTTTTTTCAATCAATCATAATTCATATATTTATTCCTTCCAATCAGAATTATTAAATAAATATATTAAACATATTAATTTTAAATATTTTATCTAAAAAGTTGACGTGTTCTGATGTGGCCATCCACTTGACTTTACCATTAACCTGGCCCCTCACTTATATTTAATATTTAATAAAATTATTTATTATCATGTAGTGGAAGAGGGTTAGTTTTTGCATTTTTAGACTCCTGGGGCCCACTGATTATGTATACAAAATTTGGTTGAGTTTGGCACAAGGGCCTAGATTTTAATTTTTTGACCCCACCCCCCATTTTGGGCTGCTAGTTTTTGCATTTTTAGACTTCTGGGGTCCCACTAATTATGTATACAAAATTTGGTTGAGTTTGCTCAAATGGTCTAGATTTTTAATTTTTAACCCCCCCTCCACCCCCCTTAATTTTGGGTCGATATGCACCAAAATCTACTCAGCTCTTAACTGCCGGGAACAGGAAGCCAGACATCGTGACGAAGGACGGGTCGGGGACGGTGTGGGTTCTGGATGTTCAGATAGTGTCAGCGCTCCTCGGACTGGGGGTTGCCCACAGAAACAAAATCAATTATTATAAGGGCAACTCCAGTCTGGTGAGCAACATTGCGGCAAGGTTTGGGGTGGGCTCGAGTTCTGTGAGAGTTGAAGCCATCACACTTTCGTGGAAGGGAGTGTGGTGGCATAAAGCGGTGCCTCCCCTTGTCGCCCTGGGAATTTCTCAGAGAACTTTATACGATATGACCTTCAGGGCGATGAGGGGTTCATTGATGAATTTTTACAGTTTCAACAGGAGAACTTATAGGGAAATCGCCATGCGATAGAAATTGTATATAAAAAAAAGAAAAAAAAGAAAAAATAAATTTTTTTTTTGTAAATATATTATGTTAATATTCCTATAATTATGTAAATAATCCTGTAATTAAATTCACCCGATTATGTAAATATTTCTTGTTAGTGGAGGCCCCCACCTGCGTGGCCCAATAAACGAAAAATCAATGGACCAAAACTACGTGTGAAATTTGGTTTCGATATTCACACTAGTTTTTGAGCTAGCTCGTCCATAAAAATTTGGTAACGCACAGACTAACAGACAACCAGACTAACAGACATTTTGACAAAACAATTATTATCACGAAAAATATAATTTTTTTGATGTTCACTTATTAGAGACTTTTTGTAGAGCGAAATGCCCTGGCTTCGCTCAATTTATTAGTTTCAGCCGTTTTTGAGATATTTCGAAAAAAAGAAGAAAAAAACCCACTTTTTCATGCACGATTACAATACTTGGCCATACCCTGTATGGTAATGTAAAAAAATGAGAAAAAATGAATACATTTTCAGAACCCGGTACGCTCTCCGGTTAGAGCTGCCTTAGTAACAATTATAAATATAATAAACTATTAAAAATTTAAGTGTCTTGATGTAATACACTAGAAATAAGTTTTATGTTTTAAAATATATACTGGTTGAGCCAACTGATAGTCAGGGTAGAAAAAAGTTAGAAAAATTCAAAGTTCAACAAAATTAAAAAAATATGCTAGGATTAAAATAATAACAGTGACTCCAAAAAGTTTTTCAGTTGCTCAGCGCACTTAAACTTTTATGTTAGTTTT
>JALMQS010000085.1:9337019-9457980 GCA_024734495.1 Forficula auricularia | reverse complement strand
AAGTCCAGTTGTGATGTTCGGAAATTAAATATCAACTCACTAGCTGATATTCTATCAATACACAATTGATATGGGGAAGAAAGAACATCAACAAATAAAAATATGAGAGTAAAATGGGAGACTGGACTCTGATTAGCAGAACATGATCTGCACAGATTCGATGATTACACAAGAATGAGAAAAAATTAATTATATAAATAAACATAAATTTGTTTATGGCTGTTCCCAGAGCGAGCGCCTCCCTCGCGCTGTTCTATCGAGTTGACGAACACTGCCCTAGAGATATTTTTTTTCTGCACAAAAATCGTAAAAACGATGATCACACATGCAATAAGCTCACGGTTGCGATTGGCGCATTAGTTTTAGTAAGTTCTAAAATAAATAAATTGATTAATTTGATCAATTAACAAATCCTTAAAATCTCAATAAATAATGTGATAGATTTAAAGAAAGATACTTTATCATCTTGATGGCGTGTTTGAAAATTTTAAAATTTAAATTATTTTTAAACTCCCACTTATTATTTAACTCACTGCTTAAGCACGGTCAATCATTGACCTCCATTCGATCTCTTTAGCTAATCAGAGAGATTTAGTCAGTCGTCGTCGTCATTAAGCGCTTTATAATAATAGATTTTGTAAATGCACATTATCAATTCCAAAGAACTTTTCTTCAGAAAAATTATAAAATTGCAATAAAGTAATCATATGATTATTAAATTGAAAGTTTCTTTTTGCCGAAAGTAGCTGAATTTTTATAAATTGAAGGAGACAATAAAAGAGTGTGTCTTCTGCTGGAATTAGAAATTTTTAATTTATTTATAACGAGACTATAGTTTCGAGAGCTTTGCCCTCTTCATCAGTCTATTACAATTGATTCGCAGGAATTACCATACATACATTAATTATTGTGAATCAATTGTAATAGACTGATGAAAAGAGGAAAGCTTTCGAAACTATGGTCTCGTTATAAATAAATTAAAAATTTATAATTCCAGCAGAAGACACTCTTTTATTGTCTCCTTCAAATCATATGATTATTTTAAATTAAAAGTTTGAATTTCTGTATGTTTAATTGTAAAGAATATACTCTTTAAGTTCAAAGGCAGAAAGATTCCCAATATAAATATTTTTTTAATGTCTTTAAAAAAATACGTGTGAATTATATTATTTTTTGAAATTGAGTTTTATTTTTTTATTCTGGATTCTTTTTAAAGTGTGGTAATGTAAAGTGATGTGGTCATCAAAAGTCACGCTTGATAATTTCGTATAAATTTAAAAACTCTGCTTCTCTGGAAAAACACAATTATAATTTTAATATTGGTGTGTTATAAATCTGATATGAGTGATATCGTGTGTAGTGTTCATTCTAGCTTATATTGTTGTAAAAAGTATTCATCCGTGAATGAATTCCCCCCTAGATGAACAAAATTTCCAAGGCCTCGGAAACGCTGAAAAGTATATAGGTAAAGGAGTTCTTCTGTTATTGGATAAAAACAGACTAAGCCTCAATGTAAAAGAAGAAGAAAAAGAATTCACTGGTATATTTTTTATTTTCATGGTTCAGAGGCTTTAACATAATTTCGATTATTATAACAATTCGAGTATTGAATGCGAAGTCATTGAAATGACAAAGGAATAATTATCAAGTGGGTCGAGAAACCTCGTAAAATCGTATCCCCTACAGCCTTGTTTCTGTTTAATTACTTTGCTGAATAGAATTCGCCATATCTCCAATCTTGCGCAAGTACTATTCTTTTCGATTACGGGTTGGTTTTGTTTTTATTTATGTTTTCAAAATTTAATTGCATGTTTGTCACTGGAACTTATTTAAATGAGAAAGAAGGAATGAAAAGAATGTTGTTTTTTTGCTTTTTATAAATCAAGGTTGAAGGGGTAAAAATAATTTAAATTAGGTATTATAAAGCCAAGGGATTGTTTCAAGTTTTTCTTTACTTGAAGTATAAAAACCCTTATTTTTTTATTAATTTTTTAAAGTTGATTAATGCTAGTTGACTTATCTAGAGGCCACCTTAAGCAAATCACTGGGGCTGTTGTGGCTATATTGGTCAAAACGAGGGGTGAACCGCGACCTAAAATCCTGTACATCTACTTCCACTTTCATTTCCAAATAGAAGACAATAGATTATCTAATAAATTCTCAAGTAATTCCAAATAATTCCAAAGACAGCGTACACCTAATTCCAATAGCGGTTCACCCCTCGGGTCAAAATAAAGAAAAAAATTCATATTAATACATGTATGTCCGGAAACGCTTCTTTTACCAGCTATTCACCATTTTGTTTGTACATATTTTACTAAATAATTTATATCTATGGAACGGCTTGACAGATTGAGTTGAAATTTCCTCGGAATTAATCAATTTAAAGTTGTTTTTTCCCCCCCCCCCCCCTCCCTCAAAAAATTATTTGACTCTAATTATCTGTTGCAAAATGTCAATCACGGTAATTTTATAAAAAAAAACCTTAAGAGTAAATGGATAATTGGATCAAAATGAAATTTTTTTATTCAAACTAGGTCGTTATACATTAATGGGTTCCGTGCAAAATTTCAACTAGATCGGTCGAGCCATTCCAGAGATATATGTAAGTATCAGTGGTGGTTGGTGACTTTTCAACCAGTGGATGCTACTGTCCAAAAAGTACCCATCATTTGTTGAAATTTTATTTTAATCTTCGCATTTATTTTTCCAAATTTCATCGAATACATCATCGTTTGGGCTATTTTTTAAATTTGACATTAGATTTTTTAAAACTATATTTTGGGAGCTTCGTGGGTAGAAGTCAGAAATTAAATCTTGTAACTTAAACTCTGCACTCCCTGAGATAAAAATCGACCATCTTCCACAGTGAATCAGCATGTCCTATAAGAAAATCTTAAATTTCTCCTAATTCTATTGCTATATAGGCAATCTATGACTTGTCTAGAAGATAGCGCTCTTAGTTATTCCCGATCTTATATATTGAGAGTTCTTAGAAATGGATTCGTCCAGAAATTCTCGAATCATCTTTATTTATTCCTTTTTTGTATCCTTAACGAGAACAATTTTTATTCGACTAAAACTGGACTGGACTTGTCTTCGACATCCTTGAACTGGAAGATATACCAGGCAGGGACTTCAAACCTTCTATCAGCACCCTTTTCGAAAAAATCATTTATTTTAATTGCCCCTTGAAACTATGCAACAATTTATTTCATTTCGAGAACCAATATATATATATATAAATGATCACTAACACTACTTCACGTCTCATACTTTTAGTGCAAGAGTAGCAAAGCCTAATTTCATATTGGTTTCATAGATGGAAGCCAAATGTTATTCTAGCATCATATTTATATTGCATTACCTATATGTAAATCAAAATATTCATTCCGAGTTTTCTGGGTTTTTTTATTTTGGAGTTACGCCACTCTCGTTCTCTACGCTTCAAATATTTGTGATTAAAAATGTCTGAAACGTGAAGAAACGTCATTCCCAAACATGATTTTTTTTACTGTCTCTGTGTCTCGACTGAGGTTAGATAACTCAAGAATATAAAGGATTAAAAAGTTTGTTCTGCTGCCAAGATATTTGTATTTCCAATGCGAATAATTGTTTAGATTTTGGGCTTCTTTTTCAAAAATATAGTAAATATCATTTTGTCCTAAGATAATTAAAATAGAAAATAAATCTATAATAGTTTATTTAATATTAGGATGAGTCCAAATAAAGAGCGTACCGAGTCTTGAAGAACTTTCAACTTTTTCCCTAATTGAAGGAGACAATAAAAGAGTGTGTCTTCTTCTGGAATTATAAATTTTTAATTTATTTATAACGAGACTATAGTTTCGAAAGCTTTGCCCTCTTTATCAGTCTATTACAATTGATTCACAGGAATTAATGTATAAGTAAGTAAGACACACTCTTTTATTGTTTCCTGTATTGTATATACATTAATTTCTGTGAATCAATTGTAATAGACTGATGAAGAGGGCAAAGCTTTCGAAACTATAGTCTAGTTATAAATAAATTAAAAATTTATAATTCCATCAGAAGACACAATCTTTAATGGTTTCCTTCAATTTATAAAAATTCTGCTACTCTCGGCAAATACTTTCAATTTAATTTCCCCTAATTTATAGAATTAAAATTCCGAGTGAAGTTCGTTGAATATATTGTTCTTTTTTTGAATTAATAGATAACATTCTTTAAATATTATGAACTTTTAGTGGTTTTCCTATTATTATTATTTCTTTAAATTTCACTTGAGAGTCTGTAAATTTTATTAAGATTTTCCAAAAGAGCAAATTCGATTATGGTGCGCGCTCATATTTGCTTGGGCATTTTGTTAGTTAGCCTAGCTCTCTTTGGCCATTTAAAATAACAAGCGACGAAGGGCTTGGCTCTTCCGAGTGTTTGTTTACTTATTGAATTAGATTAGTCGAGTGGCCCAAGTAGGGCTTAAAATTTCTTTCCTAAAGAAAATACAAACAAAATCTGACAACACCTTTTACAACTTAGAAAAACAAATAAAAACACCAGCCGCCAAAATATCAACTTGAGGGAAGTAATTTAATTAAAATTTGTTTCTTAATTGGGATGTTTTTGAAGCAAAAAAAATCAAGTATCTTTGGAATTATCAGATTTTTTTTCTTTATTCAAATATTAATAATAAAATTAAAGGAAAATATTTTTAAGTCTCGGTACGCTCTCTATAAATTTTGCGGTTGGATTAAGAGGTGAGGAATCGAACGGTTAGAATACCTGTAAACCATTGTTTTTCAACGTGTGGCTCGTGAAGCCTCTATAAAGAGGTCGTGAAGCTTCAGTAAAAAATAAAATATATAAATATTTTAAAATCGCAGGGAAGTGTACAAAAAATCAAACAGAGTTAGTTATTCAATTTACCAGACGTTTCGTCACTTTATTGAGACTTCATCAGTGGCTCATTCAATATAATTCTTTGTCAAAAATTCCTCAACTATAAGACAGCCAGTAACAAACATTTTCCATTAATAATAATTAATGTTTCAATGGAAAATGTTCGTTACTGGCTGTCTTATAGTTGAGAGATTTTTGACAAAGAGTTATATTGAATGAGCCACTGATGAAGTCTCAATAAAGTGACGAAACGTCTGGTAAATTAAATAACTAACACTGTTGTTTGATTTTTTGTTCACTTCCCTGCGATTTTAAAATATTTAATAAAATATGGACGCGAATGATGAAATACTAAAATATATAAAGTTTAAAAATATATTTTTATTAAGAAAATGTTAAATAAAGGACATTAATTATTATTAATCTACTATTTTCGTATCGATTTTCCATGGAGGCGTTTGGCGATGTAATCGATGTAAAAGTATGTCTGTTATAGGTACTTTTAAATGCGTATTTAGCCAATACATAATTATAAAAATTAATAACAATGTTGTACGGATTTGATATTTGTAACATAATAAAATACAGGTTACAGATCGCGAAATTTTTTTCATATAAGGGAGTCGCGTCATGAAAAAGGGTGAAAAACACTGCTGTACACTACAGTGAGCTACACTACAGTGAGCTAAAGCGAACTGTCCGCTAATGACAATGAAGTAGGCGTGGCTTAAGTGTCACTTATTTCAAAACGATTGAACTAAGCCACACTTGGGGCCACGCCCACTTTAATCTGACTAGCGGACAGTCTTCTCTACCTAGAATTACTCTAGTAGTGTATTTGCATTCTTACAGCTAGGGCTAGAGCCTCGTAGTAAACTAGCTGGTATGGATGTCAGGGAATAAAAGACCAAATTCATAAGTCGCTGGTTCTCAAAAGGTGTGCCCGGTGACATTCCTAGATGCGCCCTAGGAAATCCCAGATACCAATGTGTGAGGTCATTATTAAAATGATTTTTTTAGTTTTATATTTATTAAAATTTTGTGGATAGTGCGCCTACGATTTTTTTAGGACTTCAACTGTGCCCCGACTTCAAAAAGTTTGAAAACCACTCTAATAAATAATTATTGGCTTAACGTATTACATCTATCTATACTTTATATAAAATTCTTATGTCGTGCCCTATATGTAGCCTAGAGGACCCGAACACTAACAGAAGTGTTCGAAGACACTTTGATATACAGCAGGGGCTTTTCGAGCCTAAGTAGATACTGAAAGTTTAATTAGCTGAGGCCTAATCTGGCCAGAGGGCAGATAGAGAAGTATGACAGACTGGCAAATTTATGAAATACATTTTGGTAATGAAGATAACAAATAATTTTAAATTAATACATTGCTTGTGTGTATATGTTTTTTTTTTTATTATTTTTTTTTAATACCTCACGCATGAACAAACTTTTTGCCACCTCTGAATTTGCATAGAAATTTGATACCATTCAGCTAACGAATTATGAATTCCCATATAATTATCGTTCCCTTGTTTCATGAATTATGCAACTATATATATACATATATAGAAACGTTATTTAATTATTCCCTTTTTAATGATCTCTATTAATCGGTAGCTTTGTCACGATAAATGGCTGGGGGAAATTTAATAAATTTGTTCTACATCTCGAGGACTCTGCGTTATGTAATTCTCTCTCACAAAAAATGTTTTGTGACCCTCTCAGAGTTAATTCAATTTCATAAGTCAATGTTTTGAGAATTTTTTTTATTCTTTTCATATATCAGATACATTTCGTCGCTTTTTTTTATTTTTTAATTAAACTACTAAAACGTTGGGTTAAAATTTGAAATTTGAGTAAAATCTTAAATTGGATTAATAAAAACTGCAAAAAATCGAAATACTTCAAAAAATAGTTTCCAACTATTTTTAACTTAAGTAATTAGTTTATTTGGAATTCGTAGTTACAACTGCAACAACCTTTCTTTTAAATTGAAAGTTTTTGTGCCGAGAGTAGACGAATTTTTATATATTGAAGGAGACAATAAAAGAGTGTCTTCTGCTGGAATTATAAATTTTATTTATTTATAACGAGACGGCCCTCTTCATCAGTCAAAAAAAATGGACAAAAAAGGTGTCTATTCCATAACATGTGGAGAATGTGATTCGACCTATATAGGAAAAACAGAACGAAATTTAAACACACCCATTTCGGAACACAAAAGAGTTTTTAAAGGGGGTTCGGGCCATAGTGCATTTGCAGACCATTTAACCTCCGAGAAAAATTGTTTTCCAGATGAATCAAATATTAAATTAATTAGTCAGAATTAGATCCCTTAAAAATTAGTATTTTCGAATCGTTAGAAATTTTAAAATCATACAATAATTCACCAAAAAAATTCTTAAATCGAAAAATAGAAATTCCCGAAAGCTTTATTTTAAAAATAGCCGCTCAAAAAAAAAAAACTTCATGAACGTCACCTACAGCCAAAATAAAACAATATAAATTTCAATTCTTAACTTCCTTCCTGAACAATTCTTAACCTAACCACATGAACAATTTAAACCTTTCATTCATAAATTATTTCCTGTGACTCCATTGTAATAGACTGATGAAGAGGGCAAAGCCCTCGAAACTATAGTCTCGTAATAAATAAATAAAACTTATAATTCCAGCAGAAGATACACTCTTTTATTGTCTCCTTCAACCTTTCTTTTAAATTAAATTATATAAAAACCATTTCAGATATCAATCCGAGCTACTTGAATAATTTTCTCTTATACCGTTGTAGTATTTTTAGTCATGACGTTTGCATCACATGGGAATTAATAAGTTCTGGCCGATCTATTATATTAATAAGAAATTAAGTAAAATTACGAGGTAGGTTTTACATAAAATAAATCAAAAATTAGTTTTTATTTCGATATATAAGTATTTCGGGTTACGAGCCCATTTTCAGGAGTTGGAAAACTGAACAGTCGTACACATATTTCTAATTTTATATTCAGTTTTCTAACCTACTGAAGATGGGCTCGTAATCCGAATTATATATCGAATTATATATCGAAACTCATTTTTGTTTTATTTTACCTCGTACTTAATTTCTTATTATTAAAAAATGTTTCATCTTGAACCGCAACACCTACCTATCTCCTTAAAAGTTATCTATTATCGTAATAAAATTAGAATCGTAATATATTGTATTACCAGTACATTCAGAAGCTGGTCAATAATATACTATGAGAATAATTAAAGCTAAAACATGTATTATATTTAGTTTTATAATCAGTACCTAGTAATGCGATAAGAACTAGGATATTATTGGGTTACATATTGATTATCTATATATATAAAATTAAGGTTTTGTCCGTACATTGCTCCAAATCGGGCCAAATTTTGGTTGCACACGTTTCAAGCAAAGTTACGAACGAAAACACTTTCAAAAATTCCTGTCTGTCTGTATGTCTGTATGTCTCCGTGGTTTCCGAAAAGTTGCTCACCACTCACGTAAAAACGGCTGAAGGGTGTAAATTCTTGCCCTTGGAGCAAACTCCACCAAACTTTGTGGGCCTCTAGAAAGCTAGAAATTCAAAAACTAACCACCCAAAATGGGGGGGGGGGGGGTCAAAAAATAAAATTCTTACCCTTATACCAAACTTAACCAAATTTTGTATACATATTCTGTGGTCACTAGAAGGCTAGAAATGCAAAAACTAACCAGGGCCAGGGGGTGTGTCGCCTGGCTAGCAAGAGATCCGCCGAAGGCGGGCCTTGCAGCTAGTTATTAATAAAAAAAAAAAAAACAAGATAATGTTACTTAAATATTTTAAATTATTCTGTCAAATCATACGATTTGTTATGGAATAGGAAGATTGAGATGTAAATATATATTCCGAAAATTAAAAAAAAATAAAAAAAAAATAGTACAAATTATAATCGATTTGATTATTTTTTGAGGCAATCCTTATTTTTTGTGCCGCTTAGTGAATTTACTCAGTATAATTGATTTTAAGTTATCGATAATATACAAATCAGTTTAATTAAATCTGGCATTCTACTAAATGGTTGATACCGACAAAAAATATCTATTTTGTCCAATTTCTCTCAATTCTTTTTTCATACCCGAAATTAAGGAGTGAAAACATCAAATAATAAAGATTGATATTTCTTTTTTAATATATATATGTATATAGTAAGTACAGTACATATATAATATTTTTTAATATATCTGTCGTTTATTATTTTTTTACCCCGCGAATTAAAAATATCTTTTATATTATGTAATAAATGTCCTACATTATTTATTTTCTACTTTACTAATCTCATCTCACCGCTCCAACATTTTCATTTCTTTTTAATCTTCGTTTCAATTTAGATTATATTCATTTAAAAATTTAAATTAAAAATTAAGATACACAGTGTAATTTTTTTGCTAATTTTATTCTCGCCCTATAATATTACGCACAAAAGTTACGTAAAGATTAGCTGGAAATATTAAGACATTATGCTAATTCGTATACCACGTCGGGGGTATATGGAAGCTGACGTCATGGAAAATTTCACGAATCCATTTGTCATTAAATAGAAAAATATAGTAGAGGGGAGAATAAAAATAGGACGAAAATTTTCAGCTTTTTTTTTATTGGTTGGGCGATATCTGTGTCGACAAAAGAAATTGTAATTTTTGTCGGATGCGGTGAAGAGCATTTGAAAATAAACCGAGAGAGCTCGGCGTCGGTTATTGCTCGTGGATGTCTGCATATAAATGCGGGTCATATATTAGGCTAATATATTAGGCGGAGAACTCAGGTTAGCTGCAGATATCGAGACTTTATCAGCGAAAGGGATGCTCGGTGGGGTTCAAGTCAGAATTAATGTCAAATGTTAAGTTTAATTCATACGAAATAGCAAAATTTATTGAAATGTAAAATACGAACTGTTCAGAATGGCATTTATAAGTTTTTTTGAATTATAAGCGGAAATAGAGATGGGCTTCTTTATTGTACTACGAGAAGTTATAATTTTTTGAAAAACTTATTAATAAGTTAAATTATGCAAAATACAATAAAGTGAAGTGCAATATTTTAAGGATACAATAAATTTCCATTTTTGCCGTTCACATTCAACAAAACGAAACCACCACTGTGTCATATACAAACACAACATCCGTCGGACTGTGAACAGACTTTAAATTTATAAGAACAAGAAATTTTATTTAAATCATATGAATTGTTCATTATTTATTGAAACAAATAATTTTGACATTTTCAATTGACTTATTCTCGTCGTTCTCAAATGTGAGCACTCACTCCGTTATATGATTATTGAGCTGATAAAGTAACCTGCTTCATGGGTTCAAAATTGATATGTAAAAATAATTTTTAAGAAAAAAATAAAACCGACTTTAAAAATTGATAACAAATAAAATACCACCAAAAGAACATAAAATAATTATTAACTTATTTAGTTACAACTAAACTACGAAATATTAACATGCAGTTACTTTTTGAAGTTGGTGTCGAAACACATACCTTTATATGAATCGCACTCGACGGATCTTTACTTAGTAGGTTTGGAAGGTACCGCTCGCTTATAGATGCTCAATTTTTGGCACCGACTTCAAAAGTAATTTCATGTGTATTTCGTAGTTTGAACAATATTTTTATTTTTCTTCTTTTTTAGTGATGTTATTAATAATATGGCACCATCCCTAAGATACCCCACTTTTCCAATAAAAATAGAATCATCGAAATCGGTCAATAAACAAAGATGTTAGGCCCTAACAAACCTAACAAAAAAAGGTTTATTACCTATGAAAAAAGAAGGGACCAATCGCAGGTAGACTGAACCCAATGCAATTTTTTTTTCAAAATCGGTTCACAGTTGGCGGAGATATGAGTTAACATAGACTACAAAAAAAAAAAAATAAGTCGAATAGAGAACCTCTCCTTTTTTTGAAGTGGTTAAAAATATATTGAATTTTTTCGGAAAATTGAAAACCATATTAAAATTTTAATCGAATTGTATTTTTGTGAAGATCAAATTGTGTTTGGTTATTAAAATAAAAAAAATAAAATTTTTATCAGAGAATGTGAGGTATCCCTGTAAAGATATCTTTATATATAATTAGGTTAGTTTTTATAAATTTATTCTGATTTAAAATGTTGGTGAAGAAGAGTTCAAATTAGTCGTTTTTTTGTTAAACTATTTCTGTACCTTTCGGCTTAACTCAAAATTACCAAAAAAATTCACAAATTCGCGCATTCCCCCTTATCAACGACATATAATATGAATTTGATATCCCAAGTATTTGTGAAATTATAGTGCTCGGAACCTTCGGTTGCGGTCAAGTTGCTTTTATTGGCTCATTAAAGAATGTAAGAATTACAGATTTTGAAAATTTGTTATTTTACGAAAATTTATAGGCATTTGAAGAGAGTTTATTAAAGATAGATTTTAGTCACCGAAACCAAACAGCTGAAACTTCAACAGAAGAACCTTATATTCAAACTACATTGTAATACTGTTTTTCTAAATTAATATTTATGCTGGGGGTACTAATTACAATGTTTTTTTCTAGCTCAATTGAAGACTTTATTTTCTATACTCCATTATATTTTAATTATTTATTAATTTTTGTGGATACCTAACTTATATTTATTGATGTCATTTGCTGCCCAATATAACTCTGATAGTTCTTTAAATTTATTTAACTGAATTCACTGACTAGAACTTAAACCCCCCACAATGGTAAACAAGAGCTTTAATAATTATTCTAGGACTTTAGATTGCTCATTTTAATTTATAGCTACATGCAGTATACACTCTAATATAATTGTATTTATTTAAAAAATCGAACGCCCGATAGAAGGTTTGAAATACCTGCCTGGTATATCTCCCAGTTCAAGCATGTTAAAGACAAGTCGAGACAAGTTTTAGTGGAATAAAAATTGTTCTCCCTGAGGATACAAAAAAAAAAAAGGAATAAATAAAGATGATTCGAGAATTTCTGGACAAACTATTTCTAAGATCTCAGAACAAATTATAACAGCTTGGTTATAGCAATAGAATTAGGAGAAATTTAACATTTTCTTATAGACAGGATCATTCATTTTGGAAGATGGTCGATTTTCATCTCAGGGACTGTGGAGCAACAAGATTTAATTTCTGACTCCTACTCTCACTCACACAAAGTAGTATGCGTTTGGGGTGAAGGTCCCTAAATATATTTTAAAAATCTAATGTTAAATTTGAAAAATTACGAAAATGATGCAGTATTCGATGAAATTTGCAAAAAAAAAAACCGAAGATTAAAATACGAGTAAAATTTGAAAGTAATGGAAGGCAGTCCAAGGGTAGTGAGGAAAGAAAAAATTAACACATATCAAATCAGGTAATTTATTGGAATCCTTCCTCCTTTCCTTTCAAACCGATATATTTTAATTTATATAATAAGAAAAGGAATAAAAAAAAATTGTTTTTCTATGCTTTTGCTAAGGAAGAAAAAAAGTTTTAAACACTGCTGTGGAGAGAAGAAGGAAGCATTTTATTTGTTTCATTCATTGACCCATTGAAACCTTGGAAGAAGGAGGAAGAATCCTCCGAAACGTCGGTTTGAAAGGAAAGGAGGAAGGATTCAATAAATTACACCTGATTTGATATGTGTTAATTTTTCTTCTCACAGCCCCTGGGCTGCCTTCCATTACTTTCAATTAAAAGTTCTACCAGCCCGACTCTCTCCAGAGAAAATTTCGTTGCAAATAAAAAGAAAAAATGTTTATTACTTGTGTGTCAGAGTTATCCAAACGTGCCTCGCTTTCCACTTAACTTGTAGAATGATTTCATAAGCAAATAGTGATTTCAAGCAAAACCTAATAAATAACTAAATTTTATAGGCTAAGTAAAATATTTTTTGTGAATTAGTTTTAAGAAAGTATACATAACATGTCTATTTTGGATTCAATTAGATTTTTAAGGGGACCAAAAATCATGGTAACGCCTTCAAAACTAGAATTTGAAATAAAGTGAAATAAATAAGAGATCTAACTAGCTGGATTTAACATTTTTAAGTAACTCCTTTAATTAATTGTAATTTTGACTTAAAAAATAATAAAATACATATTTCATTTAATACCTAAACTTAGATGTTTGGGCAGCCTCCTTTACATGTAAGTTTAAGTTTAAAATTACAATTATTTAGCTATTTTCCAAAAAGTTGGTTTATCAATAATCAAAATATAGGTTTATATTATTATATTAAATAATATAGTATACAATTTATAATTTTATTCTTTAACTGAAATTTACCATTTTTGAAAATTTTGCTAAATCACGTTTATAATATCGCACAGTAGAGAGCGCTGAGTGTAAAAAATTCATTAATTTTTCACCCCTTTGCCTGCTGTTTTGGTTTTCGCCCTATCTAAGATGTTGAGCTCTGTTTGTGTGGAAAATTTTGTCAGAGAATATAATAATTATATAAAAGTCAAAATACAACGGTTTTTTTTTTTTTTTTTGGCTTTTCGGCCATGGTAGCCATAAGCCATTTACGATACTATTTATTTTTATTTTTAAATTTGTCTCTACCTCGGGGTCAGATTTTAGCCGGATGCCTCGAGCCGGATCTGAACTCGGGTCCTCTTGGTTAGCTGGCTGACATGCTACCGCCTAGCCTACCCGACCCCCCAAATACAACGTTTGTTCTTAATCAAGAGGTGTAAAATGTTTTTATCTTGTTAATAATTCTCTAAAATAAAAAAATACACTCCCTTAGAGAAATGAACTAATAAAATCGATTTTATAATTTATTCACTAACCATTAAAGTTTCCGTTTTTATGCTTTTTCATTTTTTTTTTTTTTTTCATTTAGGAAGCTAACTATTAAGGCTTTTTAAAGATTCAGTGGACGTATTTAGGCTTTTTCAATAATCGATGAAATCGAGCCTGGATATAATATTTATAAACATAGTAGTATCGGAATTAATCCAATTTTCTACTTACATTTTAAATCAATAAAAGCCTTTTAATTTTTTTTCTTGAAAAAGAAGAAAAAGAAGAAGATGAAAAAAGAGTTCTCGGCTATCATTTTAGATAAAGTGATTGATACTTAAAGAAAGGATTTTTTCACTTAGTCAGAAGACAAATTAAAAGAACTAAGTCTTAAGAAGAAAAACGCCATGCTTCGTTCTGTTTATCTATATTAGGATCGGCGCGTTTATATACTTACTTGCCCCTGAAAAAAAGATGATCTCTCTAAATTATAGATAAAATGTATAGAAATTGAAGTAAAAAGTTGAAATTTTGCATAGAGGCGCAGTTTGTTAATACAAATATGTCTGTCTAATTTCAATTTTGTTAAGGGAGAATGGTGTAGGTTCTTGGTGAAACATCTATATATATAAAATTAAGGTTTTGTCTGTACATTGCTCCAAATCACGCCAAATTTTGGTTGTACACGTTTCAAGCAAAGTTATGAACGAAAACACCCTCAACAAAATTCCTGTCTGTCTGTCTGTATGTATGTTTGTATGTCTGTCTGTTTCAGTGGTTTCCAAAAAGTTGCAAATAACTCCTAAACTTTTAACCCTACGGCAAATTTTATAATAAACAAAGTTGTAGGGTATGTGATTTCTGACAACTTTTGTTTAAAAACATTTCCTCAAAAACCCACCCAAAAAGGGGTGGGGGAGGGTAAAAAAATATAAATTCTTGCCCTTGGAGCAAACTCAATCAAATTTTGTATACATAATCTCAGGGCCTCTAGAGAGCTAGAAATGCAAAAACTAACCACCCAAAATCTGGGTGGGGGTCAAAATGAAAATTCATTCTCTTGGGCCAAACTCAATCAAATTTTGTATACATAATCTGTGGGTCACTAGAAGGCTAGAAATGGAAAAACTGGGTGCGGGGGTGGAATGGGGGTAGGGTGAGGAGAGAGGCGGAGTAGGGTGGGGGCATGTGGGTGGCACGGGTTGGAGTCCAGGGGCATAGTGCGAGTGGGGTCCAGGGGGCTAACCGAGGGTGTGGTGTGCAGGGTTGTTGGGCACGGGGTGGATGAGGTGCGGGTTGTGGTGTGGGGGCGGGGGTTGGGAACGGGTGCGGAGTGGGGGTGCTGGAGGGGGTTTAGGGGTGGGGGTAGTGGATTAGGGTGCGGAATGGAGTGTTGGGGTGGTGGTGTGGGGGCGGGGGTTGGGCATGGTGCCGGGGTGCTGGGTGGGTGAGAGTGAGGGTGGGGTTCGAGGGCTGGGGGTCCAGGGGGCGTGCCTTGCAGCTAGTATTTTAATAAAGTAAACAAAATTTAAAAAAATTTTAAATTTTTTAAAGAATTTAAAAAATATAAAATTCTAGGTAGGTTTCACAAAAATAAAAGACAAGATGCTTATTAGCATGACTCTATATATACATGTGTTGTATTTGAAGGAGACAATAAAGGGATGTGTCTTCTGCTTGAATTATAATGTTTTAATTTATTTATAACGAGACTATAGTTATCGGAATTTTTTCCCTTAGAAAACTCTAAATCTAACAAGTTCTTTTTGGAAAAATCTACACATATTTTGCCATCAGCATCAACTCGCCAGGACTTTCGTTTATTTAGTTATCTTGGTTAACTGAATTCAGACAAACAGAACAATTCATGCTTAAGAATGATTATTTTCCAAGATTCAGACAGCATTCGTAAAACACGATAGACAAAAAATCTCAAGTCGACTAAGAAACAATATACAAAATAAAATAAACACATCTTTTGGACTCTAGATGAGTTATTGAGTTATTTTTGATAAAATTTCTGGTCCTAAAATTAAAAATTCATCATTTTCTTTAAGAATGTGAACTTAATATTTTTACTTTGTCCAATGCGAAGCAGATACAGTATTGGAATCGGTCTCGCGGCAAACGCGACTTCAAAGGGTCTTTATGTAAAGACTACAGAACCCATAGTCTCAAATTGTAGTATTCATTTAGGTTAAATTTTAACACATGACGGTTTTGCTAAAAATTACCTGAGGTCTCGCCCTGAGGCCAAAAATTGTGATTTTTTCATATAGTCCCTGCGGATGGATGAATGTGTCCGTTTTTTCCACACCGTTCAACCGATTGAAATGAAATTAAAAACCTACCATTACTTTAATAAAATGAAGCGCTGATTAGTTTTTGGTACATATCGGCCCTAAAACATTAGTACTTTATTCTAGTAATTTTTTAGTTTTTTTTTGTAAATATCTTGAAAATGGCTTCTAATTAAGTATGTGGAGGACAACAAAAAAGGTTATAAAAAGTTTTTAGTAAAATTATATTTTAAACTACTTTACCTCAGAGTAAGATAATACTTTCTTCACTCTTTAAAATTTCTTCATTTGATCGGTTTAATACAGCTCAACAAGCTTCCGGTTTTTGGTCCATTGCACCATATTGTATAATAGTAAACAATAGCTGGCAGTGATCAAGTGATTCCTGCAATCAAACCCAGGTTCAAGTTATACAAATTTACAAGGTTGTTGAACAGCTCGGGTCGAAACTATTACAGATACACTTATATCATACCTGAGTTTATTAGAGTATCATAAGCATTCATATAATAACCGGAAATATGTAAACGTGGACTCTTTGGCGACTGGCTGGTCGCTTCCGGTTCCTTACTTAGGCTGACGATATGTGTACATTCATAATGACGAAATAGCTTAACTTTGACTTCTTTTAACTTGGCAGTATAAACAATAAATAATACGAAAATTTAGTATTTAGTATTTTTGAATGAATTTTTGAGTAAATTCAATATTTCGGCCCACTGGAGAACTTCACCAATTGATCAGTGTAAATAATAATAATTTTTCATTTCATTTTATCAGACAATAGTCAATTCTTTTATCTTTTACAATCACGAGGGAAAAAATAATGTGAATATATTGAATATTGTAGCTCTTGTCCGAAATCGAACTTGAATTTGAATTTTTTATTTAGATCTTTTTAACTAATTCAATTTTTTTTTGCACTTATAAGAAAAATATTGAATTATAAAATATAAATAAATAACTGTACTAATTAATATCCTCAAAATGTAGTCTGAATTTGAACTTGATTCATGACGTTGGTGCGCCTGTATTTAGGCAAGCATTAGCGCGCAGAAGAATGAAAGCTGCGTATGAGCTAGGCGAGTCCAGTCGATGGAATGCTCAAGAGCTTATAGCGTAAAAGCCATCAAGTATGTATGAAAGAAAGGATTCTTTTTTCATGAGCTTTAATTAAATACGTAGAGAATAGAAAAGGTAGAGTTTACCATATAAACACTAATGTTTTCCCGATTTGCTGACTTAGTTGCATTTTATTATGTGATTTTGCTTTTTACTTTATCCAATGCGAAAGTTTTTCCAGTGTCATTTCTTTTATTCTCAGACTTCAAAAGATTAGAAAGCTATTCCTCAAGTGGGCCCTTGGACCTTTAAAGACCTACCTTCACTAATTTCTTTGACTGCGACGAATAAATATTTCAATTGTTTTATCCGCCTTTGTTTCATTTTGATTATTAAGTGTTGCTTTGCTTCTTCTTGCATTTTTATTAACAGAAATGTAATATTATTTTTCAAGCAAGTTTATAAATTGCAATAATTTTTAATTTCAAAAAATCATAAATTTCTTTTTTTTAATGCCTTTTAATATATTCTTGGTTTCTCTCTAAATTTTCCCCTTTCTTTTCCTCTTTTGTTCCCTCCTCCATCCCGTTTTTTATTTAAGAATGGATTTCATTTCATTTAAAATTTGATATTTATTTTTACTTTATGTTCCCTTGATGGAATTTTTAAAGTATAATGACTTTTATAAATCTTTAAATATTGTTTAAGAATACCAAAATGAAAATAACTCGTTAACCCTTTTCTAAAGTAAGTGATATATATTTATAGATTTTAATTAAAGCTTAATCTTTGCAATAATAGCCTTAGCGAGGGAAAACTCCATTTTTGGGATATGACCGCCCCATTCGTATATTTAGAGAAGCAGATCAAGACTATTGTTAGTCTTATTTATTTTTCTTTCTTTTTTTTCTCTTGACGAAATTTAATTAAAGGTTCTATTTAAATGGTGCCTGAACACAATTCAAGGGGTTAAAGTATAACAGAGGCTTTAATTCTTTCTAAATATAAAATATACATATACGTTTTGGGAAATATATTTGATCAGGGGTGAAAAAATTAAAAACAAAAAGACTTGATAAGAATCTTGATCTACTTCTTTAAGTATACGAATGAGGTGGTCATACCTCAAAAATGAATAAAAAACGTTTTACTTAAAATCGAGGGGTGAACCGCGATTGTAATTAGGTGTACACGTCTTTGGATTCATGTAGAATTATTTTGGAATTCATTAGATAATGCCCCTTCATCTACTTGGAAATGAAAGTGGAAGTGGAAGTAGCTGTACAGGATATTAGGTCACGGTTCACCCCTTGCGTAAAATGATCTCCCCAAAAATTTCCCAACTCGTTGTGGTCACCATTTTCTTCTATAAGAGTTGATGTTTTAAACCTAAAATCTTTAAAAATTCAATTTATTTATATAATATATAAAGTGGGAAAGTAAAGAATAAAAGGAAGACCTAGGTCGGGGTATTTTCCCTAGATAATGGGATTAGTAGGATCGTTTAACATGAAAACGTTTACACACCTGATAAAAGCACCAAATTTTTACCAGGTACTAACTAGTTAGGTAGTTAACTTTTGATAGGAACCAACTCCTCCCAGATATTCAACATTTTCCAGACATAGTGGGGGCGCTTAACATGAAACGGATCATGTCCTGACTGGAAAATGCTGAATATCTACAAATCTAAGAGATTAAAGAAAAAGTGGTCTAAGTAAAAGTTCAATCAAAAAAATTTCCTAGAGAATGAGACACGAATCAAGTTTCTAGGATGAGTGGTTTATCAAAACTTCAACCTCGTTGAGGAACGGGTTTACTTTTATCCAATTACGCTGAAACTTTGCCAATCTCATTTTTTAGCCAAATGGCAACCATTAAGAGGTCCACAGCGGAAAAATTCGAAAATTCGATTTCTTGTGACCACCCTAATACCTATATTTCAACATGGCCGTTATAAAATCCAAGATGGCCGACGAAGGAGTTGGTTCCTATCAAAAATTTCAAGCTAAGTACCTAACTATTACCTGGTAAATATTTGGTGCTTTTATCCGGTGTGTCAGTATTATGGCGAAATTCGAGGTTAAGCTGCCCCATTCGATGTGGGGCTTTTAGAGAAGTGAAAAAGGTGGCATGGGATAAAGTTGAATGGTGTCGAGTGGTTAGCGTCAAACCAATCTTAGGACTATACTAAATAATGTTGAGGATATATATTTTGAATATTTTTTGAGAAGCTACTTATTCTTTTATATTTGGATAATGTCTATTGTAAAACTTATTTTTACACCATTTTACTTACGATACTTTTCTTGTGTTTATATGCGTGTCTGTGTAAAATTAACTTGAATGTTCGCACATATATTTGATTATTTGTGAATCTATAATATTCCATAAAATGTGAATCGTGTCCAGATTTCATATTGTTAGATAGCCCCTTCACTATGAATTATCCATAGACAGGCCTTAATGTGTAGAGTTCCAATTTTTATTTCTATATATAAAGTTCAAATTTTAAAAAGTTATAAATATATTATATTAAAAAATGCTTTTACTATAAAATGCCCTAAAAAATAATTCATCCCATAAAAAACAAAATTATAATAATTTTTACAGTATTTTGAAATTAAGTTTTTTAAAAAGTTTTTTTAATGTTTTTATTTTATTTTATTTCTTTTTTTTTTTGACGAAATTTAATTAAGGTTTCTATTTAAATGCAGCCTAAACGCGATTCAAGAAGTAAAACAGACGCTTTGCCCTTTATATAAATATATATATGTATTTAAAACCTTCCCCCTCAAAATGCTTATTTATTTCAAGTCTATATAAGATAACTTAACGTAATGACTTTACTACTGGGCAAAGTTGTAATGTAATGTAATTTAGGTTGGTAACAGGTGTGGGCTTGTGTATTTTAAACCAAGCTTTGAAAGTTTTCCCGACCCTGCCCGTCCGCCGCCCACCACTTGCTCTCCTTTTGTTCCTTATTTTCAACCCTTTCCAATTCGTTCTCATTTGAAAATTGTTACTTTTCCGTTTTCCTTACCACACACATGGAAATGGCATCCAGACCGTAACTTTTTTTAAAGCTTTTCAATTTCATATTAAATTTTTTATTCTGATAAAATTAATAATCAAAATCTAATTCATGGGTTTATGGGTGTTACATTGCTGTCGGTTAGGGTCGTATTTCCGTAAGTATCGAATGATTCAACCCCCTCTATTTCACCCCTAGATTCACTTTCGACTGGCAAAGTTCCTTAAGGTCTTAAGCCACGTTTGCGTTTCGAAGTAAATAACTTCCCGAACTCTGCCACCTTAAAAGGGTTTCTTTTTTTCAACTTGTGAACTAAAGCAGTGGCGGTTCAGAGCTCAATTACTATTAGGCGCCTACACACATATACAAATATTTAGTATTTTGTTTAAATTTCTAATTAGAATAAAGAGAGATAAACCATAACGTGCCAATTAATAACTATTTATTATAAAAAATTATCTTTTACTTTCAAGCTTTCTCAATGAAAACATGAACAATTAATACAAATTTCATTTGAATTCAGAAAAGATCAACCCCTCGAGAGTCAAACCCAAGTACTAAATTAGCATTCTAGGCAAGTATGCAAAGTATATATTTCCAAGCACTTGATCTTTATAAGTCTAAGATCCCGACTTAGGTTGACCTTCACCTATCGAGTTTCCTAATGAAATTAATATTTTGATAATATAATGTATTAATAAACAAAACTTGATAGGGACGATATCCAATTTCCCTCCATAGCTATTTTTATTAAAAAATTAAGGTTGTTAATTTTATTAGATAAATTTAGTTATCGAGTTTCCGGATAAATATATTACTAATCCAGAATAAAATATGTATATAAAATGCCAAAGTCGGGTCGCCATCTTTTTTCCCTCAATAAGTCCAGGTAGACAGGGTATCAACAGGTAACTTCGTTCATTAGTATTTTGTAGCTATAGAGTTTTCTTTATTGTTATATATGAAAATGTAGATCATTTTATTGCGAATTAATTAATTTATTTATTTATTTTATTTTTTTCATTTATTTTTATTTTATTTTATTTTTTTTTCATTTATTTTTATTTTATTTTATTTTTTTTTTTCATTTATTTTTATTTTATTTTATTTTTTATCAAAATGCAGGGAAATTGGATGGCTACCCTAGCAAGTTTTTTTTATTAATACATTATATTATCAAAATATTAATTTCATCAGGAAACTCGATAGGTGAAGGTCGGCCCAAGTCGGGATCTTGTACTATTAAATTTATTGAGTTTTTATAAAAACTGTTTTATTTTATTCCTGTAAAAACCCACATTTTTCACATATAATTTTTATATATTTAGTATTCATTTGATATTTATTAGATCATCTTCAGGACTTCAATCTCTGAACAGTTTATTTATTTATTATTATTATTATTTTCTTTTTTAATTTAAATGGTCTTTCATTTTCTCTCTTTCTAATCGAGGGGATAATATTGGCATAGCTAAATATATATATATATATATATATATTGGGGCGATAATATGGCATAATATGACATTGCCAGTAGGTATAGCCAGAAGCAGGCTATAATATATAATATAATAATTATAAGCTGGAACAGTGATAATGAATTTAAATACTCTCTGAAAGATAACACTGTGTCTCCCCCTGTGGACCGGGGGTAGAATAGGTCCACAGTATCCCCTGCTTGTCGTATAAGGCGACTAAAAGGGGTTGGACGTGAGACTAACAACCTCACTCCGTAAAAAATGCCCAAGTTACGGAAGCAACACATTGCCTCGATTTCAAGAAATAGACCACTCTTTGATTAATATGTAGAAAGAACTGTTTGGAGAACTATGCGGAAATAGTCTATTGGCCTTTGTAGAGCCAAGTAAAGAAAGTAAAACACACATACAAACATCAATAATTCATGTAAAATACCTTCTACAAACAATAAGAATAACTACTTAGTAGTTAGGTCTTAAGGAGACATCAAGGGAATAGAACCAGAGTACCAGATTCACTTCCCAGTAGAGAGGCACAGCCTTTGAGACAAATTTCTTCAAGATGTAAATATAATCGTTAAATAAAATTTAAACATTCAAATGATGTACGTTAATAATACTTATTTAACTTTTAGAAAATAATAAATATGATACAACCCCATCGACCTCGGACCCCACCCAGTGCCCTCCAACCCCGCGCACCACACCCCCGCCTAGCCCCTGCACCCCCACCCTACTCCGCCTCACTCCTCAACCCACCCCCATTCCACCCCCGCAAATTTCCCCAGTAGAGAGGCACAGCCTTTGAGACAAATTTCTTCAAGATGTAAATATAATCGTTAAATAAAATTTAAACATTCAAATGATGTACGTTAATAATACTTATTTAACTTTTAGAAAATAATAAATATGATACAACCCCATCGACCTGACCCCACCCAGTGCCCTCCAACCCCGCGCACCACACCCCCGCCTAGCCCCCACCCCCACCCTACTCCGCCTCACCTCAACCCACCCCCATTCCACCCCGCACCCAGTTTTTGCATTTCTAGCCTTCTAGTGACCCACAGATTATGCATACAAAATTTAGTTGAGTTTGGCCCAAGAGAAAGAATTTTCATTTTTTTAACCTCCCCCCCCCGATTTTGGGTAGTTAGTTTTTGCATTTCTAGCTCTCTAGAGGCCCAGAGATTATGTATACAAAATTTGGTTGAGTTTGCTCCAAGGGCAAGAATTTATATTTTTTCACCCTTCCCCCTTTTTGGGTGATTTTTTGGGGAATTTTTTTTAGACAAAGGTTGTCAGAAATCACATCCCCTACAACTATGTCTATTATAAAATTTGCCGTAGGGTTAATAGTTTAGGAGTTATTTGATGATTTTCATTCGTTCGCCCCCCAAACCCCCTTCTGGGGTCAAAATATCAAAACGTTATATATCTAAAAACCTAAATTAGAAGACATCTGATGTAAATATGAAATTTCATAATAATCCCTTGAGCCGTTTTTACGTGAATCGTGAGCAACTTTTCGGAAACGACGGAAACAGACATACAGATAGACAGACATTTTGTTGAGGGTGCTTTCGTTCATAACTTTGCTTGAAACGTGTGCAACCAAAATTTGGCGTGATTTGGAGCAATGTACAGACAAAACCTTAATTTTATATATATAGATAGATATCTTCTTCTCTCCTTGTCTTTTTCCATACGGGGATTTATATATCCTCATATTATTGATCATTGATTTCTTCTTAAAAATCAACAACTCTCCTTTCCTCTCGGCAAGAAAATATTTGAATTTGAGTTTCATTAATTAATTTTTTTCTCTGAAAGCTTTGAGTAGGCGTTGCCACACCAGAGGTGAAGGTCACAACCAAAAATGCACCCTTCTATAGATCTATCTATTTTATTATTTCATATTAACATGAAAACATATTTTCTATTCGAATAATTTTCAAAAGCGGAGATTCAATTTGATTAGTGGGAACGATAAAGAAACAAACAGGGTAATAGTTCATTTGGAAATCTCGTTCATCTAGAACAAGCGGACATATTTATAATATTTTCTCGATCCCATTTGAATTTATAAATAGTTAAGTCAAAGAGAAAATAAACGCAAATTCAGGATGACAAGAAAAGAATGGTGAAATTAAAGAAGGATTATATGCATTGTTATGTGTATATAATTCACTTTTTGGATCACTTTAAATATGCTTTTCTTCTATTAAATATTATGCACTGAAGAAGAATTCACTTGGAAATTTATTCTTTATTAGATCAACGATAAGAGATATGCTAGAATAAATGAATCCTCTGTCGGAAATATGCGAAAAACAGAAATTAATGTCTTAAAATGACTTTGAATTTTAAGGAAGTAAGCACCAGTCTTAAAAAGAATTTATAAAGCTTTCTTTTATTTAATACGCTATTTTAACCAAAAGCGTGATTTTTATCAACGTTTCAGGAGAAGGGACCGAAATATCGTGATAATAAACGACGATTTTAATCCCTCTTCTCATTTCATCAGAAAATTTTCTGATTAACAATAAGACAATGAAAACGTCAATTGATAGAAGAAAATTCAATTTTAATAGGAGAAAAAAAGTTTAAAATAATTTAAGACATGCCACAGTCTCCAATTAAAGCCACCCTAGTAATAAAAATAATAATAATCAATATACTATGCTATTAAAAATTATTTGTTTCCTGATTTAATAAACTTGGTGTACCATAAACCCAACTTCTTAATTAATTTTAATATATAATTATTTGCAATAAGCTACTAACCCCTTTTAAAATAATAAAAAATATTAAATAATTTGATTATTAAATTAATTGAAATTGAAACCCCATGTTTGTCTATTAACACCTATATCATCAAAACGCCTTAAAATTTCGAACATATCATTAAATAAAATGAACCAGAAGTGATCCAGAAGCACTAAAGATTGAGTTCTTTGCATTGGAAATAAATACATTCGGGCACAAGAAGGAAATTTCTACGACAACTTCCTATTAAGTTATAACGAGAGGGCCATCTTTTTTTTTTAATTATCTTTTGACATTGACAGCTCTTTTGCGCTAAAAAGTTTACAGAAACACAGTGTTCTATCTCGGCGGTCGAAATGAATACATTTACGCTTGAACAACGTTGGAAAATATAGAAAATGGGTATCGGAATGCAGACACAGACAGAAAAAAAATCATGCTTTGAAATGATTCTTCTTTACTTTTCAGAAATTTTTAAACATGGTGAGGAAAGAAAAATCAGTATATAAAAATCAAAAATAAAACAAAACTTCAATTGAAGTACTTAAGTCAGTAACAACTTTTTTAATTCTTTAATTTAAAAATCTATAAAAATTCACTAAAGTTACTTAGTCAGAGTAAACTTGACGAAAATTATGTCAGTTGCTAATAAACTTTAAATGACAGGTGAAAAAACTACGGAAACCTCGGTAAGCGAGCTCAACTGCAATTTAGCATGCTTTTATGTCAGTTGCTAATAAACTTTAAATGAGAATGAAAAAACTACGGAACCCTCGGTAAGCGAGCTCCACTGTACTTTAGCATTCTTTTTATTTTCTCTCGTAGAAAATTATGTCATTTGCTAATAAACTTTAAATGAGAATGAAAAAACTACGGAAACCTCGGTAAGCGAGCTCCACTGCAATTTAGCATGCTTTTTATTTTCTCTAGTAAAGACAGTTTATAAAATCGAGCTTTATCCCACAAACAATATGCTTTTGCTAAAATTTCTTATCTTTTAATAAAAAAAAAAATATAGATGTAATAATGATCAATTTGAATGTGAACCTCTTTCCTGTCTTTTTCTTTGTGTTTCTTTCATAATCAACAAGGCTAAAAAAATCTGTTATTTTTTCATTTCAATGAAAAACATTACAAATCATTTTGCTCTACAAAGTAATTAACTAAGGAAAAATAATACTTCTTTGTTCTATTTTGAATCGGGTGGAATCAATTAAGCATTTAGTAGATCATCAATATTGGTTGGGAATGATGTGTTTACTCATACTTCTCATATATCTCAGGTAAACAGTGCAATCGATATGTTCATATGTGATTGATTGACTTGAAACGAAGCCAGTTTATTAAAACGTTTTTATAATTTGAGTTAATTAAAAAACTAAAACTATTTGATTAATAAATCATTAACTAAATCCCACTTGAAAACTAATTTCTCTCTTGTTCAAATGGTAATATAAATTAATTCTTGAAGTCCGAGTTAATAATGGAATTGGAATAATTATCGGAAAAGAGGTTTTTTTCTTTAATTAGTTTTTCCTCTTATTAAAAACAAGGACTAAAAGATGATCAAGGACATTCGATGGTGGAGAAGTAATCTCCGGAGTCGAAGCTCAAAAACAATGTATGCATAAATTCATGTAAAATAATTGGTTTAATAAAATTTATAAAAAAAAAAAATACTTGAAGACCTTCAGTTTGACTTCTGTGAGGTTGTTTATTATTAGTTGTTTCTAGAAACTCTGGAATAGTCTTCGGTGTGACGATTTCATTCAGAGGGTTTCAGCAGGATGTACCTCCCCCACAGTAATTTAACTGTATGTAAAGCATAGTGTAAGAATACAAGAATGAGTTAACAAAACATTAAATACTGAAAAGGTTTGCCATACTCATTGAAACAGATTTTACAAAATTTTCTGATATATGCCTCAAATGTCCTTTTATTGTTCTATTTTGGTAGTGCTTTTTAACAAATCTTGAATTGTTCGTGGTTTCTTTTCAAAGAAGAATGTCAAACAAATCCGGTATATTAACAACAGCTTCTTCGTGGACATTGTATTTCAAAAAACCTGAATCTCGAGGGAAGGGAATTAACGCAACCGGAGTAGTTCAAAGTGTCTACAAAAACTCGTCATGTTTGCCCTAAGATTCTGAATAGATAGGATTTGTTTTTGTAGACATGTTGTTTAAGTTTTAAATCTGTTGAGACTTAGGTTTTTTGAGATAACACCGGCCATGAAGATGCTTTTGATGAGAACAATTATCATTAACTTGTGAAGTGTCTTTCTATTAAAACAAACCATGAATCGTATGATCTTCTGGTAAATATCACAAATGAAATAATATATTGATAGAAATGGATTAAGAAAATATGGTGAAAAATGAACAAATTTACTCTCCACATTAGTAATGTAAAGATAACTTATTCACCCATTCTTAACCTCTCATTTACACATAGTTACGTTAAGTGTATTTACTAAGTCTATTGAAACGATTAATTTAAAAGGTGGTAGATTCCTCTGAAATACACTGTAGCTTTTTATATTCATCTTTTACTCAAAAAAGACTCATAGCGAACTTCAGACTACTTCAGAACCTCTATAGAAACAACCAACTATTAATAATTAAGTTTACATAAAAAAAAGAAAGAAAAAACTACAAAACAAAACCAACAAACAAAACAAGTCAAGCACCTTTATATAAATATTGTACGTATATATTGTTTTTCAGTGAAGCTGATGTTAAAACATATTTTTCATCTTATCAAATCTCTCGGTGAGAATTCAACACAAGTTTTTTTTTCTTTTTTCTTTCTTTTTTCTTTAGAAAACTTCGCCAATATCAATATTTTTGTGCATGAATGAATCTTGGAGAATCTTTTCTAATAAATACGAAAAGATAATATACAATATGAAACTTTTCATTTTATATACACATACATTTATTGTCTTTTGAACTCATGTTTATAAATAAAAATTAATTAATTTTCAATTTTTTTTTTAAACCTTTTTCTAAAATTTTATTAAATTTTTTCTCTTGATTAAAAAAAACTTATCAGAAATAATTGATTCTGTTTATTGAATAAAAATACATTATTAATAATTCTGCCTTAATTTCAAGATGGCATCTAGAAAACGGTTAATATGAATAAAATGAAAATTAACAAAACTTCCATTCTCTTCTTTTTCAATTTTAATTGTTTTATTTATTAAATTATTATATCTGCTTGCATTATTCTAAAATCATCAAAAACATATTCGGGAAAATTCTAGTCTAAAGTCTTGTACTTACCCACTTGGACTCAGTTAATAAATTAAAATCGAAATTTTTCTTCATTTTCTTTGTCAAAGTAAGATTAATTAAATTCATATACAATTTAATTATTTTAAGCCATTTTAAGGATTTTTAAACTTTAGTTTAGATTTCGAAATTCATGGGAATTCTGTGTTAAAAAGTTAACATTATCATTAGAAAAAAACTGATTATTTTTTGGTCTTTCCAACTTCACAACTTCTAAATGAAAAATTCAGTCAAATTGGGGGTGAAAATGTATCTTTAATCTTGTATAGTTGTAGCCGAGGGGTGATCTGGAAGTAGGTGTACACCTCTTTGGAAGTACTTGAAAATATTTGGAAGTACTTGGAAATATTTTAAAGTACTTGGAAATATTTGGAAGTACTTGGAAATATTTGGAAGAACTTCAAATATTTGGAAGTACTTCAAATATTTTGAATTACTTGGAAATATTTTGAATTACTTGGAAATATTTGGAAGTACAAGTGGAAGTAGGTGCACAGCATATTAGGTCGCGGTTCATCCTTCGGTTGTAGATTATACCTAAGCCGAATTTGACATACTAGTCTGAATTAAGAAACTGCACCTTTATGTTAACTTGGGGCTTTCTAGTTTAAGTAGCTCGTAGACAAAAATTTTCTAATTCACAAAGAGCATACTCTGTCTTGAAAATAGTTTTAATTTTCTCACAATATACTTTTTCTATTTTCTTTAAATTTAAATGAAAACGAAAATTCAATAATTGATTATATTTTTTGTTTAAAGTCCTTTATTATTATTTTTATTATTAGGGGCCGTCCAAAATTACGTCACACGAATTTCAAGAATTTTAGACCCCCCCCCCTGTGTCACATTTTCAATGAGACCACTCTGTATTGTGACATCACACTACTACTTTTATTATTTATTTGAAAAAAAAATTAGGTGTTTTTGCTAAAAATTGTTTGCTACAATTTTTAGTCTATATTTATTTTACCAACATTTTCAGGTTGGAATAATAATAACCTAAAATCTAAAAAACATATTTAAAAATTTTAAAAAATTTTTAATTTGACTTTTGTGATATCACAATTTTCCTGTCACATTTTGTCACAAATCTGAAATGCCCACTCCCCCCCCTTACTGTGTGACGTAATTTATGGACGCCCCTTATTGAAGCATCTAAAGATTTAGAAATTAATAGGGAGTTGAATTTTTCTATAACTACGTTTGAGTAAAATCATCAAATTTTACCCTTGTTTGTGTGTGAATTTCTTTAAAAAGATTAGCGTCATTATTTTTACGAAAGCAAATTCAGTATAGTCAAGTGTAGTTCTTGAGAATGTTTGTCAATAAAGGAGAAACGCCAAAAGAAAATGAGTTGAAAAAATAAAATATCTTTTCTTTGTATTTTACAGTATTATCATGAATAAAAGTATCAAGTGTCTTGGATAACAAGGGTGAGGCCACACAAATTTAATACCTCTGATATCAAAGACAACATATACGAAAATAAGGCAGGTAACCTTCGTATTAGGAGGATGTCTCATATAAATGTCGCGTTATACTCGAGGCTGATCACATGTCACAGTCAACTAACATAGGCACTCATAAAAATGATAACAATACAAGTTTGATGTTTTTAATTTAAATAAAATAATAAAAAAAATTGAGAATTCCAAAGCGTTATATCGAAACTGGGTTGTTTAGACCCCCTGCTTTACTGTGGCAAACAACTATCTGTATGATCATAATTTGTTCGATGTTTGTTTGATAAGAAACTTAATAAAATTTGATTATTTATTGGAATTCTATACATTTTCCAGCGGCCCATCAATGCAATGGTATCCTTGAAAACCTAAATACACATTAGTTATAATAAGTTATATGATGACGTCATCACCCTCTTTCAGTGCTCCTCTAGAGTCCAACATAATTTACTATTAATTGAAATGCTCATTTACCTTAATAAATTAATCTGTAAACCGATAAATCACTAAACTAGAATTAAACAGTTTTTGATGTAAAAGAGCGATTACCTTAGTGGAATGAATAGTTCGAATCCGAAAGTTACTCTCAACCCAAGCGGACTAAAAGAGTTGACAATACTAATGGCTTTTCTGATGCTTCTCTTCCCTAGTTAAGTTAGTTTAGAATGCAATTCATTAGAACACGCCCCGAACTGTGACTTGTAATTAATTGAGCTGAAAGGTTTTCACCTTAATTATCTATCAAATTAGGAAAACAATTTAATCTTGCTTAATTTTATTCTTAAAAAGAATATTAAATTATAAAAAGAATTAATAATACTTTAACAAATCACATATTAAAATAATATTTTTATTTGAATTTTTCAATGAAAGGAACTAAATGCGATACAGTCGACTCTCGATAATTAAAACCTCGATAATTCAAATTTTTTAATAATTTGAACTCTTCAGCTGTTAACTTCGTTAAATCGAAAAAATGATGTGTATTTTGATACGCTCGATAACCCGAAATCTTTTTGTGACAAGAGGGGAACAGAGGCAATACGGGGTAAATAATTACTCCGTATCACCTCTGTTTATTCAATAATTCGAACTAATTCCCCTCTTTATAATTCGATTTTTTTTAATTAGGTATGTTATTATCTATTGCATTTAATACATATGTAATTTTTTGTTCTTTTTTGTCGTTTTCATTATTTTTACTTTTTTATTTGAGGCTATATAAAAAATTTATCTAAGCTCATACATATTATTTTCAAAAATATATTAAAAACTCTTAATAATTCGAATTTTTTTTTCTTTCTTCTTGATAATTCGAAGTCTCGATAATTTGAATTTTTCTTATAGTCCCTTGGATTTCGAATTATCGAGAGTCGACTGTAGATTGGTTCTACTTAGCTAGATTTATACGAAATATTTCTTGCCTGAAATCTCTAAATGTAAAATAGAATATTTTTTAAAATTTCATATTCTTGCTTCTAGTACTCTGACTACAGACGAGGATTCTTCCATGATTTTCTCAATTTGTTAAAAATATTAGGATTGTAGAGGAAGGGTTACAAATGTCAGCAAGAGAACACTGATATGAGAAATTTAGTGTAATGCAGACAACATGTCTAAATTAATCATTAATATGGTGTAACTTGAAAGTAAACAAGTATGTCTTTCTTGTTAAGGTTACTAATTTGTGACATTGATACCTAGGTAGAGTTTATATGTATAGATAACTGAAATGTCTAGATAGTTATAGGTAGGTACAACTATTAATAGAAAATAATTATTAATTGACATATGTAAATCAGCTTGCTATGTGTTGTTTAACTTGGGTAAACATAGGTAGATATCTGTTTTGGTAGATTCAACGCGCTTAGGTTGTTTGCTAATAATATAAGACTATTTTGATATAATTACATATTTACTCCCTTGGTAGAATTACTATCTTGGGAAGAAGTCGGGTTTACGGATAGTAATATTAATATTCATTGATATTAGATATGTAGCTGTAAAAGATTATATTTTTGTGATTAAATTTATTAAGAGTTGAAATTTTATTTAAGTCACACATAGGGGAAAGTTGGCAAAATCGTACCACTTAACAACTTATGCATAATGTAAAGTTTTGGTAAATCTGTATGAGAATTTAACTTAGCAATTTTATAAAATAGCATTTAAACTTGTACAACATTAATTTTATTATGAAAACAGTTGTTATAATTTTACAAACATTTTTTTTTTTTTAAGGAAGACAAAGGTACGATTTTGACTACCGGTATCCTAAATCGTACAGGTTCGTTTTCAAAATCGCACCTCAGAAATAATAAACTAATTTTATATAACATTGAGGACAATAATAATAACATTTAGTGGTTTTTGTGACATGTGCACAGGCCTCGTGTACGCAAATAGAATATCTTGAACAGTGTATCATATCTTCAAGTCGAACTTCCTCACATAAAACAAATAAATAAATGGCACGATTTTTAAAACTACACAGCATTTCGATTTCGGGTACTCAACATATACGTAAAAATTTCGTTATATTTAATTTCAAAGTGAATTTTAAGATAATTGAAGATTTGTTACATATACATAAGAAAAGAAGGGTTATGTTAATGTAAAAATAAATAAAATTTATTAGTTATTAGAAGAGCCAATGTAACTACAATATGATCAAAATTTTATAGTAGACATCTATTTTTTTCAATTCGTTCGAAGAGATTATATTCTGTATATTACTATTTTAAATTAATTTGAAATAAATATGGATTAGGTGGTAAAAGTTGTTGCTGGTAACCGTGAACAATTGATCCTAAGCGAAATTTGAATGTGAAACGATTTTCCCCCTAATTAATTATAACTATTTATTGAACACGAACAAATAATACAATATTAAAACTAAGTTCAGCTTATTCTGCGATCCTTCTCAAGTATAAAATATAACTCAATTATTTTAATTTTTATGGGTTACCTCTTAATAAACATTTTCAGTGTTAATGAAAAATAAAATAAAATAAAATAAAAAATTAAGTCGATCTAAAATAGTATTTTTATTTTAATTAATTAATTAAACACAAATTTATTTATATATTTTTCGCGGTAAATCAACAAACGGTGGAGTTTTGTCCGATGACTATGAAACTCTTACATTATATTTTTTTAACTGCCGATCAAACTGAAGTATAATAAAAACCCTAGTTTTATTTCGACAGTTAGAAAAATAATGTATTATTTTATGATAATATTCATAACACTAAAGTAAATACATTAAAATATAGATGGGATTTATACTTAGAATAATATAGTAACGATCAATTTTTATTTAACACCAACAAGAACAACAACAACAAAGAAGAAGGGAAACTCGAGAACCAAGAGTCGTAAAATCTTCTTGCCAGTAGAAACAAATTCTTGAATGTTTCATTGGATCCAAGTGTTATTCAGACGCCAATAAAAATAAAACGTTTTTGTTTCATGAAGGGGGAGAGAGAAAGAGACATTTAGGTTATATTTTTAGTAAACTATGTGAGTGATGTTTCCCCGACGTGTTGTTTTTGACAAAATTACATTTCACCCATCTATCAAAACACTCACTTGACGTTCAACATCAAAATCACGTATTCCAGCCAAATGTTCATATAAAAGCAATGAGCATGGAAAACAGTATTATATTTATTTTTGAAGAATCATTTACATTTTTCTCTGATCATTAATTAAAAATATTTCACTTTCATTTGAGGCCCCGTAATTGACTCAATAATTAAGTGGTCAAGTGAGTTGGGACTCGCCTACTGATAAAGAGATAATACATTTTTTGTATAAAGCCAGCTTGACCAATGTTGGTTAAAATACATAACAATCAAAATAAAATAATTTTTTTTTTTTTTTTTATAGTAATATTACAAGCTAGCTGCTAGCCGCAGCTAATAAGTAAATTTTTTATAGATTTAATTTAAAACAAAACAACAAGCAATCATATATTTCTTATATATAATTGCCTTTATCTCTATTATTTATTAAAATTTTTTTAACAAAGTTCATGAGGCTTGATACGCTTCAGCCGGCGAGTCTGTGTGTCAACGTTGAGCAGTTGCAAGGCTTCCTCGTTCACACGCCCTTGCAGGCTCGACTGGTGGGCTGCTGATAGCTTCTTAATGGTTTCACTGACGGTTTCCACGCCAAGATCACGATGGAGGTCCGCGTTTCGAATGTACCAAGGAGCATTTACAATGCACCTTAGTACATTATTTTGAAATCTTTGTATAATGTTTCTATTTGACTGTGCTGTACATCCCCACAGCTGGATGCCGTATGTCCACACTGGTTTGAGTACTTGCTTGTATAAAAGGAGCTTATTTTCAATTGACATTAAAGAATTTCTTCCAATTATCCAGTAGATATTTTTAAAGTTGATATTAAGCTCTTCCCTTTTTTTCTTGACATGTACCTTCCATCGGAGACGCGTGTCTAGCGTCATTCCGAGATATTTGGCCTGATTGGAGTATGGGATGATGTTGTTGTTGATATACACCGGTATGTGCGTGACTTTTTTATTTGTAGTCAACATGAACCGATTTAAAATAAAATAATGAAAGTGTTTTTTTCAACTCTAAAAAAAAAAGAACGAGAAATAATAAATATAAATAATTGAGAATGTCCTATTCTAGCTAGGCTTACCATACGTCTCGGTTTGACCAAGACTGTCCCAGGTATGGTTCAGGTGCCCCGGTCAGTTTGTCATTTGTCCCGGTTTTCGGAAAAATTATGAAGTGCAGCAAAGTTAATTTTGAACTAAATTTTAAAGTGGAATTCTCGACGCGATTAAAAATACAAAGAAATAGAAGAAAAAGTAAAAACTTTTTCAAGACTCGGTAGGGGTGCTAATTAGAGTAGCAAAAAGTAATTTCTTTTGTACATTTTTGTTTAAGCAAGTCCAATTTGATGAATATTCTCTCTCTATATATATAACAAGTTTCGTTTTTATCGAGCGCAAAATGCCATTTCTAGAATAATAGAAATTAAGATATCTCTAATATTCTGAAACAGGTCTGGGCTTGTATTTGGACAGGTTTGATCTTTTATTGGGCATCCTTGCAATACACCTTAGCTCTAAAGAAAAACAGATCATTATATCTGCTCCCTTTGTTGAAATCAAAATATTATAAATTTCCTACTCACTTGTTTGGTAAGAATATTAGAAAAACTCAACTTCAGCCGCCTTCGATGAGTTTATTTTTATATATTTTTGAAAATTATTTAGAATAAATGATTATTTGTGAACTTAACTCCTTGATATTCTAATAGATAAAAAAACAACAACCACACAAAGTTGTAATATTTTATAGACTTCTTATATTAAAATATTGTTTTATAATAATCAAGAATTTAGTGTATGTAATTAATTAATAATACTAATCTAATATAATTCAATTTTTTTATATTCAATTAACTTTCAAGTTTTAAGAAGATAAATCGCATGATGAAAATCTTCGCTATCTTCGAAACGAGGTGGATGAGTTATGGTCTACTTAAAATAGGCCTAGAGGATATTTGAGGATTTAACAAATAAATCATTATTAGAAGGGTCTATCTACAATTTCAAATTGCTAAACTTCCCAGGAGTCGAGTCGATGACTAAGGGAATAATTCCTCCACTTTGTTTTATTGAAAGTAGAGATAGAGACAAAGTTAGTAAAATGCTTTTTATTACATTGCATTAGAACTAATAGATAAAATTTACCATTGATAATAGAATATACTATATACTATTTAATTCACCTAGGTAGATCTTAATAATGAAACTCCATAAAATAATTCAATTTTTTTCAAGAAAAAACTCTTTTACTTCTTATACAGGGGTGCCCTCCCCCCCAAAGATTCATGAAAATTAACCCCTCACCCCAAATTATTCAGTTCTAAAAAATTAGAAAAGCTTTTTATTAACTTTTGATGATATTATAATTCTAAAATGCAACAATTTTAAACCAACCCCTTCAGAAATTTTAATGACTCATTCTGCATCTTAATCCTCCTTCCTCCCCCTCGTGGGGACCCCTGGCTTATATAATAATGCGGGGAAAATTGAAAAGTATTTCAAGAAATTTTACTGATTTTACAATTTTTGTATACGGTTTGAAGTAATAACTGACACTCAGATGCGTTTTTTTATTTATTTATTTATTTGACATCGATATTAATACCATTTAGCCATCAATTTTATCGCATTTGCAGAAATAGCGTTTCGCTATTTTTATTCACAATATCTTCAATAAATAAAGAAAAAAATTTAGCACAAAGATAAATATACAGGGAATGTAATCATTAATCATAATTTAAAGTTTGGGAATCAGATGCAGTTAATTAATACAAACATAATTACCTCATTGGAATTTTACAACCACTTAAAGGCTTCTCTTATAGGGAATCGATTTATGAATTTTACCATCTTTAGGGCCCCGAACAATAATTTATTATAGTGTCCCTACATTGACAGACTGTCTCTCCGTACTTCTGATAGAACATTGTAGATCTTAAACTAAAGAACATTGTAGATCGTAAACTAAAGAAGTTAAGAGAGAAAGAATTTAATTTTTAGGACAACTTTTGGGATTTAAGTAGAAATATTTTTATATTGCGATATCAGAGGGGATTCATCCTCCTGAAAGGATAAATCACCTCTGATATCGCAATATAAAAATTTTTCTACTTAAATCCCAAAAGTTGTCCTAAAAATTAAATTCTTTCTCTTTTAATATAGATTGGTTTTTAACCCGAGATTATTTTTTGAAAAACATTCCAACTATTTTCAAAAAAAAGATGCTCAAATCTTTAGTTTTATAAAGTAGTTAAGTTTAAAAAAGTCCTCACTTTATCATTAGACTCTAAAATGACTTCATAAATATGTGTCGAAACCTCGTGCATTCTGATGAGATCTTCTCATTAAAAATGTGCATTCTATAATGGGTTTAAGCCCAAACTTTTGTTTTAAAATTTGGTGTACGAGGTTTGGCTATTTTTACAGAATATTTGTACCTAAAGGCATTTCCAAACCACTGAGCATAAGATTATGAAAAAATTCTACAAATATTCTCCATTCTCTCCCTTAACGACTACAAATTAAAACGAATTCTCAAGTATTATATTTTCGAAGATGTAAAGTACCACGGAACCCCCATTTAGCAATCGGTCGCTTTTTATCAGCTCTCTGAAGCGAGAAATTCCAAAATATGTACATGTAACTAATTCTTGATTTTGAAAATAAAAACGTTTTGGCACTAGAACGAACAAGCTACGATCTTTTGTTCAATTTAATTAGGATATCACTTCTTTCGGAATTACAAGGCATTATTTAAAAGTATATGTATAGCTTATATAGGTACCTACTTATACATATATGGTCGACTTGTCAGTAAGGAAATATAATTACTATATAATTGAAGACTCTGATTCCAAAAAGGGAAAAAATCAATTATATGAAAGAAATAACTTCTATCTCTCTTTTTAGTCCTCATTATAGGCTTATTTCTTGTTTGTTTCCAATTAAAATGGCTAGGTTCTTCTGCTAATGAGATCGTCTTATCCATTTGGTTTAGTTTATTTTGATTCTGTGAGCAATTCGTATTTTTTGTTTTTTTTTTAGAAAAGCAGGTTATACCTGGCCTCATTAATTAAATTAAATCTAAAAATAATGTTAATTAAATAAATATTAAAAAAAAAATACATGAACAATGTGGGTAAGTTCTTTTAAACATTGAAGATTGACCGGTTAGGTTGCACATATTCAGTGTAACACAGGGGTTTATTGATTTTTGTTTTTTTAATTTTACCTTACCTCTGTGATTTTTTTGAAAGGAGATGTTATGAAAATATGAAATTTTTCATAAATTTCTTTGAAATCAATCCCCTCCTATCAAAAAAGATAAATATTCACTAAATGGCGAAATAAGGCTCATATAACAACACCGATTTAAACAGATCAATATGGCTGAGATTTTAATCATTTTGTCACTTTGAAAACATTTTCAAATTTAAAAAACGAAACGTTGTGGATAACTAGAAAATTTTGTTCAAATTTTTTATTTCACCACGAGTGATCCAATCTAGAATAATTATCACTTCACCAACACTAACTAGCGAAATCTAAATAAGCAGATTCACCAAATAGTAGTTTGAAAGTTTATTTTTATCTAGTACACTAGAACCGAAGTATAGAATTCAATTGAAAATATTGGAGCTAATGATCGCAAGTTGCATATTTTTGGTTTAATAAACTTGACTTCACTGTTAAGTTTCAGCTTTCTAACTCAAACCTTTCGTTGACAAAAAATTTCCAAATCACTCGGATTCACGAACAAGTTAATTCTTTTTTATTCAATTGTTTTTAAATTTTTATGAATAAAAGATTAAATTTATATCAATTTTGAGATTAGCAACCAAACTGAATATTAAAATTAAATTTGCTAAAAGTATCTTAGGAAAGCCAATTTTCTACTGAATTCGAGAAGTCATGGTTTGCTTATATTGGCCTGAATTGCTATTTAGTACTTAGGTTCATTTCTGAAGGAGATAAATTTAACTCTTCTGACAAGTAATTTAAATTAACATAAACAGCTAGGATTCAGTAGAAAACACACCCCAAACTAACTTCCTTACCTAAAAACAGTACATATACCTACTGATTTTGTATTTATATTTTATTTTAATACAAGTCTCAAGAAAGAGTGCATAGAAAAGTTGCAGCATTATAGACAAGAGTTGGTCTAGAGAGATCTCGGGTCTTAAAAGAGTGTAAATATATGTGAATTAAAATTTAAATATTGGTAAAAATTGGTATAGGCGTACCATCCATTCAAGAAGAATTAATAAGGCAGAGCGAATCAACCCACTTGACATCTATTAACAGACAGCTAATGGGAAAAAGTAGCTTTTCTCAGTATAAGAATAAGTTTGTTATTCACCGATGAGAGCGCCTCTAGAGGTCGTTGATTTTAAGAGTTTATTACTCTAATTGACGCCTCTTGTTATTTAATCGGATTGTATCGTATTGCACTTTATTTTAAAGTGATTTGTTAAATTAATAATTCGTGAATATTATCTTGAATTGAAGATAAAATGCTTGTTATATATTCGCCATGTAATAGATCGTATTAATCATCCCTGGGACATTTATATAAAGGACATTAATTAAATGATCTCTCAGAGTATCCCAGACTGGATGGGATTATTTTGGCACAGGCCACTGATTCCTATGGATCGTCACTTGCTAATTTGAATATTAATTTCATTATAAAAGGCAATGATGACTTGATTGGAAAAAATGAAAACGACGCATGTGAAATAGAAGGCATCCGAGTGGGGTGTCGGGGTTAACATGTACCTCCGACACACCCCAAACCCTTTAATTTCGAAAACGGGTATGGATTAGAGCCTTGTCGTGTTTCACGCACCTTCTGCGTTTCCATTAAATCCAAAACGGAAATCCGATGCATGGATTGCCAAAGATTGGCCAATCGCAATTGCATGTTCAAAATATTTAATATATATATATATGATATACATATATATATATATAATTTAATAGGAGAGTACTCAACGAGTTGACAAAACGTTCTTGAATAAGTTGGGAGACCTACGTGACATCCCTTAAAATTAAAAACGGACGTTCTCGGGGAGTTTATTACCCCAATTGACGCCACTTGTTCTTTCATAGGGGATGTGGTATTTTTTAGTTTATATCAACTCTCGAATTAAATATTTAAAACCCAAAAATATTATTGCTGCATTTCTACATGCTATTCGTATATAAATAAATCCAATAATATATTGAAAAGGAGTCAGGTTGGCCGAGTGGTTAAAGTGCATGCCTTAATCAAGCTAGCAAATTCAAGTCCTACTAGCTGCAACATTTGACCGGCTATAATCTGATTCCTTCAGGGGAAGGAAACGATAATAATTTCACTGTGAAAAATTTCACCAGGAAATTTACAATGGAGAGAATACTCCCCATAAAAAATCGCCGAAGCTCGGCTTCTAATTTAAAAAGACTGATATGAAAGTCAAAGCCTTATTCTCAATAAGAAATAAATTATATATGTTTTACCTTATGTACATATTATACACTACACTTTTGCAATTTTATTCCAGAAAATATCAATAATTTTAGAAAAATCCCAATTATATTTGAGAATTCTCAATTGAATATTAGAAAATCTCACTTGTATTTCAAAAATAAACATATAAAAAACTATCTAAACAATTCATACTTTTCTTGAAATACAATTGAGGCTTTCTGAAATACATTTGTAATTTTCTAATATTCAATTAAGAATTCTGAAATAAAATTGGGGCTTTCTGAAATACACATGGACAAGGTGTAGTTACCTATATAAATTGTTTGAAATGAACCTATTTGTTTATTTCACAGCCCCCGCGTTATATTTCAGGCTGGGCCCAAAAATTCAGCGGGACCCATATTATGGAATAAGTATGAGTTTTTTATGGGTGAATAATAAAATAAAATGATTCCTGGGTCTAGAGCACTTTAGGCCCGGGCCCGAGACCCACGGTGCACCTGGAGCCCCTTCCGAGGGCTATTGAGTTTATTTGCATCAAGCAGAGAGTGACAATCTCTATGCTTTCTCTTTATTTTTATTAAATTAAAAACGTTTCCCAGAACTAGGATTACCAACTCTGTAGAAATAACTTCCGGGAGCCAGGCAAAAAAAGAAGAGAATTGACTGAAAATATTTTTTATTCGGCAGAAAATAACTTATAAATAAACTATACAATGCAGTATCACTTTACATTTAACAGCCTTGGCGATGTATATTAAATTAAAAATTCCGCCAGTTGGGAGACTTGCAAAATTTGGGGGCAAATTGAGGTTAGCAGCCCTTCCTAGTACCTACACCACGTACTTAGAAATGATTTTTTTAAGGAAAAAAAAACAATATAATAGAATATGAGTTAGGAATAAAGAGATATGATATTATCTGCGGCATATTTATATGTATATTTTATTACAGCGCAAGAAAAAAATCTTCCATCTGGTGGGAGGGTTTAGTAAAAGACAAGTGTATTGATTTTTAAAGCAGAATAAAAGCAGCATATCGGGCCATTTGAATTTCCAAGCGGTGGGGGCATAATGGCAGTATTGTGCTTGATCGTTCCTGGTAAAGACGCTGGAAGGAAGCATTTCCGGCAGGGCTGTTGCTGTTGCTCATGTTGGCTAGGTCGTAGCATTGTAAAAGAAACGCTGGGCAAAGTGGTGAGCCGTGAAAATTGGAACGCCTAAGCTGCAGGTTAAGGGGAGGCAAAAAAATACGAAAGAAGAAAAAGGTGGAAAATGTGATTGAGTGTGCGAAGTTAGCAAGCAGAAAGCAGCTGGGGAGCGCAGGTGTCGTCGGGCCGACTCAATGAAATCGCTAGCCAAAGAAAACCACTAGTCTAACTCTTACGGGTCTCTTTGCTCCAGCTGGTTACTGTTCTCCAAATCGAAAACAAGACATTGATTTAGTTACGCCCAAAGAGCAAATATCTACTCCGATGATGATCCATCCGCCATAAGGGAGCGAAATTTCATTCCTGGGTATTTTATCCGTAAATATCTTTTAAAGTTTCTTGGGTTTGAAATATGGAATATTTTCAAAAGAGATTATTTCCTTATTTTTTCGATGTCCCACCAGGAAAATGAAATTAAGATAAAATAATGATTCGAGTAAAAGTGCGGATTTTTTTTCGTAAAGAGAATTCAATGAGATAATTCTCTGCTTGATGTAAATAAATATATACATCATATGGTACATATATTGAAAATATGTTATTAATTGTATTTTTAATTTTCCAAATGTGAAATCTTTTATAAAAATCAATCTTCGAACGTTTATTGAAAACTCCAAACGTTTCGGGATAATTTCTCCCTTTATCAAAGGAAATTAATTTGAATTAAAAAAAGAAAAAAGTTTATTTATATTTCTTAGTTAAAGCATTTTTTTTTTCTATTTTGAATTCAAATTAAATTCCATTGATAAAGTAAGAAATTCTCCTTGAAACGTTTGAGTTTCAATAAAACATTAGAAGATTGTTTTTTTGTAAAAGGTTTATAAAATTATTGGATAAAAATGTTTCGCCAAGTACCAACACCAAATTCCTTAAAAACTATTAAAAGGTTTATACTTATTTATATGTATGTATATAATTTATTTGTTTGAGAATATACTTACGAATGTTTGACCTTAATCATAAATCTTTTAATTATAAATATTTTATCTGTTATTTCTTATGGATTCAATTAGATATTCGTTTTGTTTTTATAGCAACCCAGCCACATAACAAAGGTTAGTTTGGTATTTCAACTTTAATTGAGAAACCCGATTCATTTAAGGGTCTAAGAGACATAAACACAATCTCAAAAATGGTTTAGAAATGAATTTATTTATTATATTTAACGAAATATACTTTTTAAATTCATCTTCAAATTTGCAAAGTGTGTTTTTAGTTGTAAATAATTCTAACAATATTAATAATTTTTTCATAAAATTTAGTTTGGAATTAAGAGCTATACTCTTATTTTTAAATGTTTGTAGGGTTTCGTTTAAAAAGTAAAACTGGACGTTATCTTCCTCCACTATCTGTCTGTTTGTCTGTTAGAGAGCTCGTAAACTAAATAAGATGCAAGCCTGAAATTTACCAGTTAGATGTATTTATTTTCTCCGATATTGAAATTCTTAATTGAATGGTTATTTTTAGGAGAGCCGAATTTTTCGAGGTGCCAAAAATAAAAAATAAAATGTTTTTTTATCATGAGGGTGAGGAATCTCTGTAAAGATCTTTTTAAATAGAATTACGTTTAATTTATGCGGATGCTGGCAAAAAGGGGTTTTTCCAATGCCAATCAAATATTTAATAAAAAAATTGGTTTAATTTCTAATTTTTACCATCGAATCATTGATGTATTAAATATTTATTCCCGAAACTTGAAGTTGATCGTCTGTCCCATTACCGAGAAATAAATTATTGAAAATTGCCCTTTGAACATGGAAGTGAATGGACCTAGCTTTTAAAGGGGGTATAGCTTCTATACAAATTATACCATTTTCAACAAATTTATTCAGATTAATAATTCAACTTTTATGAATCAAATGATATATTTTTCAATAGATTTGACAGTCTAGTTAATTAGTTATTCATAAATGTAAAAATAAGTTATTTGGAGCCAAAAGTATATAAAAAATCACTATTGTAGAATTCCAAATCTATTTTTTTTTTTGTATTAAATAAATGTTTTTATAATGAGAAAAAATTTATCTCAATATTCTTTTTATAAATATTATCAAAACAAAGATTTTTATTCGAAATTAACCTCATTAATAAGTGGACCCGGGTTCGAATCCGACTCGAAGCATCCGGGGTAGAGACAAATTTGAAAAATAAAATATATAGTATCATAAAGTGGCTTATGGCTAAAAAGGCCGAAAAGCCAAAAAAACCTCATTAATAACAATTTTTTTTATTAAAAAATTTAGTATGCAGAAGTTGTCACTCTGCAGAAATACAAACGATTTTTTCGAAGATCAACCAGAAGCTATCACGAACTCCCTTAAAGAAATGTGTTATTCACCTCTTTTCTTTCTCCTTAGTTCTTTTAATATGTCTTACTTCTTTTAATTAAAAGATAAACAAAATTTGTACCATATTTATCAGACTAACTACCCCTTGATGTAATTGAATCTCGCTTAATCACATCAAGTTTATAAATTAAAGAAACAAGTGCCTGCGACTTGAGGAACGATTGAAAATATGCAGACTAAATTGTGGGCGAGTGGGGGTAAGAGTGGGCCAGGCTGTGGGGAAGTGCGTCGATGTTGGACTCAGCATTCGAAATCGGGACAATAAAACGAACCCGGAGGGGTTGGTTCTTGCTGCGTTTTATGGGGCCTTCAGGGGCGCAAAACCAGTTGATGACATTTGAAAAATGCATCCATCAAGTGGCACCAGACGGCCTTCAACTCTTCACTTGCCCCGAAAATCACCCTTTCGCCCTCCACTTGGAAATTCTTCTTTTGACAGCTAGACACTTTTGAAACAAGCACAAAGGCAAAAAAATTACCCCCTGACGAATACAAAATGATTTAATCCGAAAACAAATTTATTCAAATGTTAGAACATTTATAAAATGATTCAACTCCAATATCTTTATTAGGTATTAAAGAATGTCAAAATTACAAATTTCTACGATATTTTTTTTTAGAATATAATTTTAAGAAAATACAGTGAAACCACTCAAATCAGAACCCCGGATATCCGAAATCCCGAGAAATTGGAACTCAAAAAAGAGAAACTTATTTATTTAGTCATAAAAAATTATGTACATATATTCTACATTATAACCTTATTTTACATAATTAGTTGAAAAATTAACAAGGAAGTACAGTTACCATACCTAACGAAGTATAAATGTGTCTACATACTTATGTCATCCAGGGTTGAAAAACGGTAAAAGTTGATTATTGAAATTCTTTAGGTTAATCACTTTGCAAAAACAATGAAACAATAATAGAAAGACACAAAATATCACTTAATCTTCCAAATGATATCACCCATGTGACAAGGCGAGACTTAACCGACATGTTATCTTCAATAGTCGAAGCTGCTTTCGGCTAATCCGAACAGGCCACAGCCCCATTTAGTGCGGATTTGAGGGTATGTATAATAATTTAAAAAGGAGGGACTGTATAATAATTTAAAAATTTATTTTTCTAACATTCTTCCCAAACATAAGTGAGTAGGAAATTTATATTATTTTGACTTCAAGGTTTATTTGTCACACAAATGAAATCAAAAATTATCATTAACTAGACCGTTTCGGAAACTCCTGGTTTTCTTCAGCAGTAAATATTAAGTTTTTAGAATATTCAATAAAAACATCTCATTCTTCGATATAATTGAAATGATTTTGTTTGTCAAGAGTAGTAGTGTTGATTTATAAATAAAAATCAATGAGGTTGTCCTCTGAAGCTATACAAACTATACATAAACTTAACATAATATTTTTTTCTCAAACCGGGACAATTTCGAGAATTTATTCGAAATATAAAAATGAACAACTTCTATATGATTTTACAATGAATTCCGATACTCACGATAGCCCAAGAACAGAAGAGGCTGTAATATATGTAGTATAGTCATAAATGAACAATTTATATTTAAGTTAATTGAAAAGTTTTTGTTTTGCCGAGAGTAGCAGAGTTGTTGATTCACAAAGAGAAACAAAGAGGTTGTCCTCTGCTTGATGCAAATAAACATACACACACATATATATATATATCGAGATGATATATCTGTATATATATATATATTATTTATTTGTTTGAGACTATAGTTTCGAATACTTGGTCTTCATCATCAGTCTTTTTTAATTATAAATATTGTTTTTCATGGAGTCAATACAGTATGGATATTGAAAATTTGATGTTTCTTCCCTGGTGGTCAGTTTAGGATTAAAAACATTTTTCTGGTTCACACTCAAATATAAACATATGTTTCCCTTTTTCTTTGTTTGACAAAGGACAGGCTGACAATGGAAGGGGGAGTTTTTTTTTCTTTTATCTAAAATGGTATGTTTTGTTAGCATCCTAAGCAAATTGCTATTTGATAATTCAAATTGGCTGTTCAAACAAAGGTCTGAATTTTTATTGAATGATTTCAAAATTTCTAACGATTCAATTGCGCTAATTAATTTTGGGTTTCTTTCTCCTTTTATTAATCTTATTCCTGTTTCTTCTGGGAAAGAGTGATTGTTTGAATTTAAATTTGAATTTAAGTATTGACTCCATGAAAAACAATATTTATAATTAAAAAAGACTGATGATGAAGATCAAGTCTTCAAAACTATAGTCTCAAACAAATAAATAATATATATATACAGATATATCATCTCGATATATATGTGTGTATGTTTATTTGCATCAAGCATAGGACAACCTCTTTGTTTCTCTTTGTATATTTAAGTTGATTATAAATTACTAAAGTAGCTAGCTCTAGTGTACCGAGTCTTGAAAAAGTTTTTACTTTATTATTATTGTGGTGTGCAATTCTTTCTTTAGAATCTGATTGATGAAAATAACTACAAATGGCGCGTATAGAATGATCTCTCTTTAGAGCTAAGAAGGTATTGTAAGGAATACGAGTTCAAACCTGTTTCAGACTATTAGAGATTAATTTCTTAATTTCTATTATTCCAGGAATGTCCTTTTGCACTCGGACCAAAATGATACTCGTTATAGAGAGACAATATTCAAAGTCGACTTGATTAAAATTCAGATAAAAATGTACAAAAGAAATTACTTGATGCGGCTCTAACTATCAATACTTACGAGTCTTGAAAAAGTTTTTACTTTTTCTTCAATTTCCTTGTATTTTTGATCTAAATCGAAAAGATTAATCCGAAAACAAATTTATTCAAATGTTAGAACATTTATAAAACGACTCAACTCCAATATCTTTATTAGGTATTAAAGAATGTCAAAATTACGAATTTCTAAACTTTTTATCTCTGAAAAATATATAGAGTTGAAAATTAAATCTAAGCCATCTCGAATTCATCAACATATAGAAAGGTATACATTGAAAGGCTGATTACTGAGTTTTTTGAGTATTGCATAGCTATTTCAGAAATTATAGTAGATGTCTTTTGGCCCATAGAGACTATTCTATTCTATTTAAAACTCTTATACAAATTGATTAAAAAGAGAAGATATTTCGTAAAAGACTCTTTTCAATTTTTTAATAGTGTTTCAAATGTTATTTTAGTCAATGCTTATATTTTAGTTTCTTTTGTTCTGACGAAATAAAATCGATAATCCCACCAAAGGCTTCATTTGCGCGAAATACACGATTTTCTAAAATTCAACACCCCTACGCACTCAAACTGGATACTAATCGAACAAACGCATTCGCCAATTCATTTATCCCTATGACATCTAGAGACTGGAACTCTCTTCCCCCGACCGTCTTTCCAGCAACTTGTAACCTTCAATCTTTCAAGACCAGCATCCACAGATACTTTCAACTCCTACCCAATCCCTAAATCTCCCCTTATCAGCACGTTACAAGGGTCCACCACGGACTACAGAGGTTGTACCTTCTTGGTGCAACTTCTTCTTGTATCAATATCATTATAAAAAAAAAGAAAAAAAAAGTGATTTCACTTTTCCCAAATGAAGGGTACAGGGGATAAAGACGCATTGTCAACTAAAACAATTCTGTAAAAAAAAACAATTTTTTACTGTTGAAATTGCGCCCTCTTCCTCAGTATACCAAAACTTTTCCCGTCATTTTAAGCTTGATATAGCGTCTTTATTCCAAAAATGAAACTACAGATTAATAGTTCCCTTCAAATGCTACTAGATGGTATGAGAATCATATTTTTGACAAAAAATTGACATTATCCCCTGTATCCTTTAAATGTCTTAATTGATCTATAATAGTATAAGAAAGTTTTTAAAAAATTGAATTATGTTAAAGAACACACAAAATTATCGAGAATGGAATTTCTAGATGACTTAGAATTGATTTTAAACTCTTCATATTTTTCATATATAAAAAATTTAGAAATTTGTAATTTCGGAGTCCCCATGGGCGAAAAGACATGAAAAAATTAAATAATCCAAGTATATAAACACCATCAATTATATTTATTTTTGAATGAACACACTAAAAATAATTCTAATTATGCGTAATAAAATACCTATACATAATGGAAAATAAATAAATAAATACCCGAGGGAAAATATTTTGAAAATCTTTCTCATTATATGCACATATGTTTGATTGGATTAGATTTTAAAAATAGACATTTCTCACCGCCTTCTATCCATCATATTTGATATTAACCTCAATTGATTTCATCCCCTTGGAATACTAGAATAGAATCTGTCTGACAAAGCATTCCATTAACTTTTATTTTTGATACTACTAGTAATTTTAAATATGCATATTTAAAAGAATAATAATAAAAAAGGATTATAATTTGTAAAGACATGTTAATAGTACCAATAAAGCCAAATATTATATTTTATCCATTAAAATTACTCCTACAAGTATTCTTTTGGTATATAATTGTCTTTTTAAATGACACTGCGATCATAATGATTACAATTTTCTCTAATGCGATAATTAGGTGTATTTTCTCTGCTTTTTACTTTGTTTGGATAAATTTTCTAGATTTTTTTTATTGAATGAAAAATTAAAAATTCATTTTTCCGATAGTAGCAGAATTCGATTTTATTGGAATCAAAAGTATTGGAAAAATAACGAGAATGTCCTATTCTCAATTTCAGATCTTATGAATAATTTTCATAGCATATTAGAAGGTTTGTATCCAATCCAATTGCCCTGCTAGCTTTCTGACACTTGGGTTCAATTTCCAATGACTCTATAGAACCCTTTTCATATGTTATAAAAATTATTCATAATATCTTCCGAGCCTCTTTTTACTTTCACATTTATATTCTATAGAATATACCTAATGGAGAAATATTGCGATGGCCTGTCTGGTTAAACTTGGTTTTCCTTGACTTTCTGAATAGAATCTTGTAATCAATTTCTGATCCACTTCTATAGAGATGATTTTTCAAATGATACCAGTATTTAATAAAAAAATATATATATAATAATTTAGCTTTAAAAAATAGAAATGTTAGCATTAAATAGTAATAAATAACATAAATGAATAATAAATATAGGTATATAAAAAAATATAAATATATAAATGTGGTGTTTCACAGGAATAAGAAAAAACAGTTTTTTATAAAAACCCAATATATTACAGGCTATTCGCCCATCTTTCAATCCTGTGAAACCCCACATTTTTTATATATAATTTTTTTTATATATTTATTATTCATTTATTAATAATGTGAGAATTTATTTATTTAAGTGCAACTTTATCAAAGATCTTAGTAGATTATTATGTGTATATTATATGTCAGAAGGTTTCGCCCCCTCAGGGGTCGAACCCGAACGCTAACACGCTATCCGGGCACGCTAACCTTCTGACATATAATATATAATTAAAATACATGTATGAAACCCGGAAGTTGTTCTTTTTTTGAAAAAAATTTTCCATCCACTTTTTCAAAGAGATAAGACACCCAATGTTTCTTATTAAATTATTAATAATGTTTCACTTAAAACCTACATCGCATTCCTCAGAGGTAATAAATACAATCATCATACGAGAACTTACATTTAAAGTATAGTTATTTTTCAACATTTCCGTGATCTGTATTAATGAATAAAATAAGTCTAGTTTTTATTCTAAAACTTGAAAATTCAAATAACTTAGAATAGATTTCTATATTTTATACTAAATATATCTGAAACGGTGTTGATTTTTTTGATCGCATATTTTTCGTATAAGAACGGATGATTTTTTTTATCATTGTCTCCATAGGATTTTATTTCCGTAAAGATAAAAAAAATATTGAAAAAGAATTTTACGAGAGCTTGCAAATTTCCATTTTGCTATTTTCTCCCCTACTCTATTTTTCCCTTACCTTTTTTTCCCTCTTCATGTTGGTAAAATTATCAATTCGAACACACATTTTCGAAATTTCCAGTTTCTATTCCTTAGATATTGATCCTTTATATATGAAGATTCGATTTACTTTCCTTCTCACCTCTATCTATTGAAAGCGATTTTTATGCAAAACCAATAAACGAAATTTGGAAATTCTTTTGGATGCCGAGATATTTCCTGGGCGGGAAAAGAATTGTTTTCCTACCTCAACGCTATCCTTTGAAAATATACTTGATATTCAATGTGTAAAGATATTATCTGGAAATCTTCTCTAATATAAACCTATAGAATTTTCGATTTTGAAAGAGTAGATACATGAACCGAAATAGTTTTACTCATGATTGCCTGCAACTTAAGACAACCAGCTGCTCACATTCATTACATTTGTTAACAAAATTGTGTGTTCTTTAAAAACAGTTAAGTGTTTTAAATTTCGAAAAAGTTGATCCTTCCTATGGCATATCATTTGAATTTCAAGACTAATGGTGTCAGATATCGTTTCTTTGGAAATCGAACTAAGTACCAGATTCGCTTGCCTGACCAAAACTTCAACTTCTTCAACAAAAAATATAGTATATAGTTGAGTCTTGTCTAAATCTGGAACTCTGGTTCGTTTCTCGAGAAGACTTATTTGGGCCTTTCAACATAAACAACTGTAACATAATCAAGTTTCATAAAAATTCAGGTCCGACGAGAGAGGGGGCAGGGAGGGTAGTTACCCCCGGGATTACCACGGTTAAATAAATTTTTGTACTACTTTCAAAATCTATTAAAATAAAAATTTAAAATAGCAAATTAAGTAACAAAGCATATTAAGTTCCGTATATATTTTTTGTTATACAGTGAAATCCCTCAAATCCGAACTAATTGGGGCTGTAGCCTGTTCGGATTAGCCAAAAGCACCTTCGACAATTGAAGATAATTGATATCAAGTGAAAGATTAAGTGATATTTTGTGTGTTTCTATTATTATTTCATTGTTTTTGCAAAGTGATTAACCTAAAGAATTTCAATAACCAACGTTTCCCGTTTTTCAATCCTGAATGACATAAGTATGTAGACACATTTTTACACTTTGTTATGTATGCTAACTGTACTTCTTTGTTAATTTTTCAACTAATTATTGTAAATAAGGTTATAATGTAGAATATATACATACTTGTTTTATGAATAAATAAGTTTCTCTTTTTGCGTTCTGATTTCTCGGGATTTCGGATTTCCGGGGTTCAGATTTGAGAGGTTTCACTGTATAATAAAATATTTTACAAATTGAAAAATGTAGCACTTTTATTTGTCCCATCAGCATGCTGGTTTGATTTTCCCCCAGGGCCGGTAAGACCTCTCCAGGGGCCTGTCCAAATTTCAGTGGGGATAATTACGAATATATGAATAAAATTTTACCTCTAGCTTCTATGATAATGTATTTAATTATAAGTATCAATCATAATTTTTTTTCGCCAATTCAAATCCTCATTTTATATTATTATTATTTATTTTTAATGGGATCTGGGACTTTTAGAGAAGTGTAAGTGTTGGCATGGGATAGAGTCGAGCTAAGAGGTATAAAGTGAAAAGAGGGGTGGTCGATGGTGGTCAACTCAATGTTAATGAAAAAAATTTACTTAAGAAGCTCTTTGAAATGATATTTCACATTCTGGATAATAATAAATAAAAAAAAAAAAAAATATCTTCAAACAACAAAAAATGCAACCTTATCCAAAATTATCTTCGATTAAAATTGAAATATGATTTACAATTTTTGGTAAAATGCAAACATGTCGTAAATTTTCAGACAATATCAAATTTAGTCTATGAGCTTACAAGCTCTACCAGATTAATAAAAAGATGGGCATTTGAGTGAGATTAATAGTTCTCTTTTACGTTTTTATGGAGCTGTAAAATGAAAATATAATTATTTTGAACGTTTTAAAATAATTTCTTCATGAATAGTTAGGTTTAAGATTTTGAAATTTTTACCGAGAGATTTTTATTTATGTAATACATTTCTGATTTTATAATATAAAAAACTGGAAAATAAATTTTTTCCTAGTCATATAGTATATAGACTTTCTATATGCAAATGATGTTATAAATGGATTTTTCTGAAAAATTTGAGCTGTTTTCTAGATTGCCATGGGTATAAGTACTCCTGTTGACAGTTGGCTGGTCATATATGAAATCTATAATACAATCTTTTATTTAGAATCGGAAGCGAGTTCTTTCTTTTAAAAGATAGTCAATGTTTGCCGCTTGATTGATCGTTATTCGATATTCCTTTAAAGAAAAAGAATTGAAAGCTGAATGACCGTGATTTCAAATTCATAGTAAACGGGTATTCAATAGAGAGCCGCTCTTTGTCGCTAAGTAAAGCTTTCAACAATCATTTGAGATGATAGGAAAGTATTTTATACTTGATTGATTATAATTGCTTACTTTACAGTGCTTTCATTTGTGACATTTTTCATTGATACGTTATCAAAATTCTTCTACAAGAACATTATAATATTAATTTTTTCGGCTTAGCTAGTCGATAAATTTAAGAAAGAAAAACTAACGGGAATTTATTAAAATAGAAAAAAAATATTTTATTTTCAGATAACGCCCAACTACTTTACTTGTGTGACATGGTGTGTACTGGAGTCCATGTGACCAGTGGGGCTGCTGCAGATTCACGGCATTAGGGTAAGATTATTACTTATCCATTTATTTTTATTTAGATTTATTTAACACAAAAACGATTTTGAGAAATAGAGTTGGAATTCTATACTAGTGTTTTTATTATATTCTGTTGGCTGCAAATAACCTTTTATTTTTACATTTATTAATAACTAATTAACTAGAATGTCAAATCTATTGAAAAATGTATCATTCGATTCATAAAAGTTGAATTATTGATCTGTATAAATTTGTTGAAAATGGTATAATTTGTATACAAGTTATAGCCCTTTTAAAAGCTCTGTCCATTTACGTCCAAGTTAAAAGGACAATTTTCAATAATTTATTTCTCAGTAATAGGACAGACGATCAACTTCAAATTTCGGGAATAAATATTTAATACATCAATGATTCGATGGTAAAAATTTGAGAATTTTTTTATAAAAATGATAAACAGTCTCGAACCCCCTTAATTCATCACTGTTGAGTAATATTTCATGATTATTAAAATCATTGATAGTATAATTGAAAAATAAAACAAGGTCTAAAATTATTTAAAAATGGAGTTTGTTTTCGCTCCATTTGCTCAATGATAATTAATGGATTTTCTCCACATTATTCATTCCTTAAACATACAATCAGTCGCTGCTAAATATAGGGATTATTTTAATCTTAAGGGTAGTTTTGGCTTGGGTGAGGCAACGAGGAGGCCAGCTGTAACTAATCACGTAACTTGGAAAACCCTTGTGCTCGTTGAAGTGATGTCTCCCCCCATCTTAAAACTTACCCTCCGATAAATTGCCTCCGAAATGAATCTCCGCCCGTATGCATATAGCAACTTGATATTACAATATCCGTGAGGCTGAGCCTCGATGAAAATAATGCACCGGCGCCTGCAATTTTCGTTAAATGCTATCATGCTTAAATAAATTGCTAGACGCGAGTAGAGTTTATATTTAAGTAATTACACTCTTCAGGTTCAATTAAGGCCAATTTAGGAACGAACGAGTCAAGCTATGAGCTAATAATTAGGAAAGCATCAAGAATATCCTCTAATCAACTTTATTACTATCAATTAATCTATAATTACAATCAAGATATTTAGAAAAGAGGCAGATTAAAAATTATAATTTTTTTTTTTTTATTTAAATCTGATCCAACTAAAGTAGTAGATATATACATAGTACCTATATTGTATAAGGGAATGTAAGTAAGACCTGCATATTATGCATATTTCATACACTATATCATGCATGTCCATTATGCTTCTGGAAATAGTAACTTTCAGCATCAATACGCACATGACACGAAATCCACGATTGTTTTTTGCTCCGTGTCATAAATATTCATATTTCAAATATTCCGGTATGAATCGGATTTTGGAGACTGAAAATAATCGTAAGTACCTATGTGGACGTTTTCGGAACTTCGAGGGTTAAAATTAAAAGGCATTTTATGTGTAAATTTATGATTGCTTAATTAGAATTGAACTACTCCCTTTTTGGAATATGTGATGATTATTTTATCTTTTATAATATATTGTAACTCTAATATTTAAGCAAGAATTTTTTTTTGTATTTTTTTGTATTATAAATATGTATTTCCTTTATGTAAGTGGGCTAATATCCCGTATGATTGTTAAAATAAATAAATAAAAATAAAATAACTTTACCAAAGAATTCATGAAGATTATACGTTTTGCTTTTTAATTTACTTTGTTAAAGTATTATTTCAATTTTTTCAAAATTTTTCAAAACAGCTCAAAAAATTGTAATTGAAACAAGTTTTCTACAAAGCGTAAAAAATGATTTTACATTAAAAAATGTAAAGTAATTATTTATTTTAAAAAAAATGTCATCAGTATATTTCAAGTTCGTGAAAGCAAAATTCATTTTAACTATCAAATTTCGTTCTGAATCTTGATAACTCGACAACGTCATGGAAAGATTGTTCTGGTACTAAATATTTGGCTTTCTTAATTGAACAACTTATTATATTTTGAAGGGGACAATAAAAGAATGTGTCTTCTGCTGGAATTATAAATTTTATTTATTTATTTTATAATTCCAGCAGAAGACATACTCTTTTATTGTCTCCTTCAATATATAAAAATTCTGCTACTCTCGGCAAAAAAAACTTTCAATTTATTATATTTTGAGTTTTTGAGATTTAGACTTCTAGATGAAAAATAAAAAATGGGTAGGTATCAAAAGAAAATTTAATTTTCATATAAGGACCAGTTCAATAGTTGTAGATAATAACCTGGAATTTGATTTACATTCTAGTATCATTGAACTCCACCCCTTCACCAATTTTAAGCTTTCTAACACACTCGCTGAGCAAAAAATTCCTAAATAACTAAAATTTATGGGAAGCGTACCTAGTTTTGATAAAGTTTTCACTTTTTACTCCAATTATTATTATTTATTTTTGTCAATCAGGTCAGAATTCGAGACAGCTTTGAAGGAACTAAAAAATAATAGAGCACCCGGAATAGACAATATACAAGCTGAAATCCTAAAGAACTCTGGGGAAAAGGCACTTGACAAACTCTTTGAAATAATTAGCAAAATCTATAAATTGGGAATCATCCCAAAAGATTTCCAAAAAAACAAAATAGTCACACTTCCCAAAAAGACAGGCGCGGATAAATGTGAAAATTTCAGGACCATTAGCCTAACTTCACATGCCTCCAAAATCCTAACCAAAATAATCCAGAGAAGAATAGAACAAAGAGTTGAAGAAAATCTGGGGGAAGACCAGTTCGGCTTTAGAAGAAACAGAGGCACCCGAGAAGCAATTCTCTCTCTTAGACTAATAATAGAAAGGGCTTTTATCAGGGAAGAATCTGTCTACATCGGATTCATAGACCTAGAAAAAGCATTCGATAATGTCAATTGGGAAATTATGTTTAAAATATTAAAACAGGCGGGAATAAAATTCAGAGAGAGAAGACTAATCTACAATCTATATCAAAACCAGACGGCAATTATAAATATTGGTGATGAACAAAGAGAAGCCAAAATAAAAAAAGGTGTAAGACAAGGATGTGTGCTGTCACCCATGATTTTCAACTTATACATAGAAGAAGCGATTAAAGAATTCAAAGACAAAATTGATACAGGTATAGAAATCCAAGGTCAAAAGATCGCTATGTTAAGATTTGCCGATGACATTGCCCTTCTAGGAAGCAATAAAAAAGAATTAGAGGACGCCTTGAATGGAATTAACCAAATCCTAATAGAAGAAATCAAAATGAAAATAAACAAGGATAAAACCAAGGTCCTAGTATGTACAAAAAAAGAACAAACGAGACAGGAATGCATCAAAATTAACCAAGAAAACCTAGAAGGAGTTAAGGAATTCCGCTACCTAGGAAGTAAAATAACATGGGATGGGAGGAGCAAAAACGAAATTAAATCAAGAATTGCCCAAGCAAAAATGGGGTTTAATACAAAACAAAAACTACTATGCTCCTCCTCAATCAGCTTAGCAAACAGGAAGTTGCTATTGAAGACATATGTATGGAGCATAGCCATGTACGGGTGTGAAACCTGGACAATTAGAGAAGAGGAGAGAAAGAGATTAGAGGCTTTCGAAATGTGGTGCTACAGAAGAATGATGAATATCAAATGGATGGATAAAATTACAAATGAAGAAGTTCTTGGAAGAATCGGAGAAAGAAGAACCTTGTGGAAGAGTCTGAAGAAGAGAAGAGGTCAGATGATGGGGCACACACTGAGACATGGGGGACTGCTTAGGGATATCTTGGAGGGGGAGGTGGGAAAGAAAAGGGGAAGGGGAAGAACCAGATTAGAATATTTCAACCAAATAATTGGGGATATGGGATGCCAGACATTTAGAGAGGTTAAACAGCTGGCGGGGGACAGAGTCGAGTGGAGACGGATTGTTGCATCAAACCAGTCTTAGGACTGTATACTCAATGATGATGATGGTCTGTGTCAATTCCAATATTCATGATAACTCAAGAATGAAAGGTTATATAAAGTTCCTTCTAGTGCTAAATTGTTTGTATTTCTGAAACAATAAATTTGTTAAATTTTGAAGTTTCTAAGTTCAGATCTTACAAAACGGTTCAAATATGATATGATATCTATATTACTGATGGTAATAAAATAAAATTTAACCGTGGAGAATTTAATCAGGGAAAATTTTTGTTGGTCCTTTACTTTTGACTACTATCAAGTATTGACTTTCTCTTAATAAGCTAAATAATATTTTTGTAAAGTATCAGGTTTCTAGGTCAAACCGTTCGTTAACGAAATGCTCCCCAAATCACTAAATAAATAATTTTTATAAAAAAAATAAAACCGACTACAAAAAATTAAATGCAACAAATAAAATAATAAAACTCAAAAATAAAATAAAATACACTAAAAGGTATAAAATAATTATCTAATTTAGTTACAACTAAACGACGAAATATTTACATGAAATCACTTTTTGAAGTCGGTGCTAAATATATACATTTTATGAATCAAAGTCGACGGATTTTACTTAGTAGGATTGGCGAGTACGCTCGCTTTTATAGTTTGTTTGGCACCGACTTCAAAAAGTGATTTCATGTAAATATTTCGTCGTTTAGTTGTAATTATTGTATACCTTTTAGTGTTTTTTATTTTATTTTTGAGTTTTATTATTTTATTTGTTGCATTTTGAAGTCGGTTTTATTTTTTTGATAAAAATTATTTTTATTTTTCTCTTTTTAGTGATGTTATTAATAGTGACTTAATAAAAATTTTTTATAAAAGATTTTATTTATCATAATTTCGATTATTTGCTCATAAGAATTGGAGATTTACGTTATTTCGTCGTTGATTATATCATCAGAACTTGACCAAATTAATATGGCATCATCCCTAAGACAGCCCCTTTCCAATAAAAAAAGAATCATCGAAATCGGTTCATAAACAAAGAAGTTAGGCCTGAACAAACCTAACAAAAAAGGTCTAATACCAATGAAAAAAAAAACGGGACCAATCGGAAGCTAGACTGAACTTAATGCAAAAAATGTTTTCAAAATCGGTTCACAATTGGCGGAGATATGAGGTAACATAGACACAAAAAAAAAAATCAGTCGAATAGAGAACCTCATCCTTTTTTGAAGTCGGTTAAAAATTTGAGAAAAGTAGTGAAGTAAGTAGTGAATTTTGAAAAAGTTTTCCCTTTATTTTTCAATCCAAATATTATATAAACGTTTCTCAGGATATTCAACAAATGAATAACGTTTTTTCTATTAAGTAAAATATTCAAGCACTGAATAATTAATTAGCTAACTTGCAAGCGAGAATGAATCGAAATGGAATGAATGTGTTAATGAGCTGACCTCTTCTTATTTGTTTTTCGCTAGAGGACAGAGGGCTGTTGATTCATGCATATTCTTCATAAAAACACAACCCCTATTCCTGGCACCCACCCTCGAGATCGGGCTAAGTGTTTTCCTTGGTTAGGTCGCGCCGGAAGTGGATGTAACGCGTGCTAATTATCCCACCAAGACAAAGCACGCTAATGCACGTACAGAGAGAGAGAGAGAGAGAGGCCTTGTTATTTCATGTCGGCTCTCGTGAACATATCCAGTCAGACATTGCTTCTTCAATTAAATTCATTTAATTAAATAAATCCATTAATTAAAGCCAATAGGAAATTCAAACGAAAATCCACGGACGAGAGATTAATTTATTGATTCTTTTATTAAAAAGCAATAGGCGGTTCAAGAGAATTTAGAAATGATGAATATAGTACTATATACCTACACTGACGAATGACCGTAGATAAGGACTCAACTACCCTCAAGTTTTTCTTTTATGCAAAATATAATTGAAACTTTTTCAAGGCTCTATACCCGGCCTGACCAAATCCATGAATGCGGCCTGACATAAAATCATTAACTTCCTTAAAACATTGAGATTTATCACGGGATTTGGATTAAGACATGGAAATAAACAAGAGATCTAAAGGGTGTTTTTTTTAGAGGTTCACAACTTTAAATTAAAATAAAACAACGAGAAATATTTTAAATATCAATGAAACTGGCTTTATTGGAAAGATAATTTTATACCATTAATGTTTGAATATGATTTCGACCTTAGACCATGAAATATATAGACACGCCCTCTGCTACTCTGCACACAGAGTGAAGTGAGGCCAACATCGCCTACAGATGACGTCACGTTCTCGAATAAATATTTTGGTAATATTAATTTAATATTAATTTGCGATTATTGGAATCCAAAATAAATAATCTAAACTACGATAAATTTAGCTCAATGTATAATAATTCCTATAGTGGCCATGCTATTTCTGGGTGTTCCTACCTACAGATGACGTCACGTTCTCTAGGTGATGTTGGCCTCACCAAATCGACACCAGTGCGTGTCTATATATTTCATGGTCTAAGATTTCGACCATGTGGCCAGCGCGTAGATGGCGCAATCTGGATTTCGAATTTTCACACACTTTTCGCAGCAATTGAGGCCGTATTTCGCCAATAATTCACCGAATGTTGTGTTCCAAGTGTTCAATTGTATCTCGTTGACAGTGAATTGATAAAACCCCAAAGAAAATAATACACTGGGATTAGATCACACGATCTTGGTGGCCAATTAACAGGACCATTACCTGAACACTTGGAACATAACATTCTGCTAATTATTGGTGAAATACGCCCGTAATTGCTGCGAAAAGTGTGTGAAAATTGGAAATCCAGATTGAGGCATCTACGCCCCAGTGGTGGCGGTCACATGGCCGAATTCATATTCAAACATTAATGGCATAAAATTATCTTTCCAATAAAGCCAGTTTCATTGATATTAAAAATATTTTTTTTTGTTCAATTTTAATTTAAAATTTGTGAACCTCTAAAAAAACACCCTTTATATCTAAGAAAATATCATTTATTGGGAAAGTTTTTTTTTTAGTGTTGTTTCGAAACCGATGTTTTGGAGGATTTTCTGTCCTTCCTCAGGGTTCAGGGAAAATCCTCCGAAACGTCAGTTTCCAAACAACACTACTAAAAAAGAAAAACATTTATAAAAAATTATATTTTGTTTGACATAGTTCTCTTGTTTATTTCCAGACTGCTTTTTCATCCAAATCCAGTGATTGATAGTATTTATATCAGTTCGTCTCCAAAAGAAAAACTTCAATCGTATTGAGATTTATATGCAGGAACTTACTAGTAAATGTATCTGATACAATTTGCCGTTTTTTCTTCTCTAAAATACTAAATCTGAAATTATATTGAAAATTTTTTGGAAAAGAATAATTCTAATTTTAAATTTAATTACTTGAGACATCAAATTCGTAGATATTTGTCGTTGATAAGAAAAAATAGACGTAATTTTAAAATATTTTCATAATTGTATATTCATTGGTAAATGGAAAATATATGGATATACGTTGGGACCCTCCTACTACACCATCATTTTAAAGAAAAAAAAGAAGCCTAATTCGATTTACAAGATATTTTTACTGGGATACTTAACACCACATGATAAAAAAAAAATACTTTTTAATTTCAATTCCTCAAAAATTCGAACCCGCCCAAGAATAATAATTTGAAGAATCTTATAAAAACAAAAACAAATTTGGTTTCCAACATATTTTCTCCAAAGAAACATGGAACATTTTACAATATATGATGAACACTACTGAAGATGGTCTTCCAGTGGTGACCGAAATTATCTAGTAAATCTAATGAAATAAATACTGTGAATTAACTGAAATTACTCTATTTGTTTAATTTGTCTTACTAAATCAAACCTAAAATTTATAAAATTAAATTCTATGAAAGTCACTAAGTAAGTTTTGTAAGAAAGATAAGACTAAATAAATACTATATGTAATATTATTTTACTATGAGTTAAGGATTCTTGGTCACTTGTTTCACATTAAAATTAAAAAAAATTAAAAGATGTAAAATATTTTTTCAATATATATATTTTGAGGTGTAAGCTCATCTTCAGGAAAGTACAGAATTATAACTAGTTTTGTAAGAATCTTATAATAATCTGACTAATATTTATATAGGATTTTTGATTTCGAAAATATGTATATATAACTTGAAAATTTTAAGTTTGAATCTTCTTTTAGTTTACGAGCTATAATGCTCTGATATACAGACATTGTAGCGACACTCAAGGGCGGATCCAGGGGGGGGCGAGGGGGCGACCGCCCCCCCCCCATAGAGGCCCGTGCCTGGCAAAAAAATTTGTAAAAAAAAACATTTATTTATTTTTAAAAATTTTTAAAATTGAAAATAAAGTTCTATATATATATATGTGTGTGTGTGTGGGCCGGCGCGGCGTCTCTGACCCCCCCCCCCCCCCCCCCCCGCTTGGACAAATTCGATCGCGACACACTTTCGAGATAAAAAGTATATCTTATATACATCGCGCAGCTTATATACATTCTCCCCTCCCACCCCCATAAAAAATTCCTGGATCTCGCCCTTGGCGACACTAATAGGTTTCTGATTTATTTTTGAAGGAAACGCCAAAAGAAATGATTTTTCTTAACGTTTCGGACATTTCTAAACGAAAAAATTATCGATTAAATCCTCTACTGTGATCTGCTCACTGAGTAATTACAGATTGAGACTTAGTATGTTTGTTTTTATAATTTATATTTATATATAAAAATTTAAAGGAATGTTGTTGTTTTTTTGTAAATCTCTCCATAAATAATGCTAATCAAATAAAGTTCCCTGATAACGAGGATAATGGCGAGGAGACAAATTCTCCAATCGTATATGTGTCTCTCTCTGGCCCAGAAAAAGGGTTTATGTTCCAAAGGGAGGGGATGAATGAGCCACACCAACAACAACAACAACAGGCAAACCACCGAAACAATAACAGACAATTTCGCGCTTGGGCTAAACAATGTTTTTATCTTAACCCTGAGATTTTCCGAGAGGAGAGAGGCTTATCTATTTTCAGGAGGACAAGACAGTGAAATAACTTGATTCCAACATTCTGATTATGAGAACGAATAAAAAATAATAAAAAAAAACAAGGGGTGGTCGTTTGTTTTTTAACTGGCTTATTTGCATGGCGGTGAAATTAACGCATCCCAGCTGTGAATTAACGCATCCATTATGGCCGCAATTGTCCAAAAAAAAGGATTTTATAGTGCGCAAATAATAAAGTTATATAGATGACCCAGGGCGAGAAATATACGTGGATCACACTCTAATCAAATAAATAAAATAATTATACCCTTAAAAAGAAAGAGATTTATATGGCGAGGGATAAATTTCGCAGGTTGAAGATTTATGAATATCTATATCCATATATAATTTTAATTAAAATGGGCGCTAAAAGTCATTTTTTATTATATTTATAGGATGATAAACTAAACGTTAATCAGCGAGAATAAAATTTAATACATAATACAATTTTTAAATAAATATTTTGTTTTAGTTTTATTCCTACTTTATCAATGTGGTATATACCCTCTATTGCAACTAATAAATAAAATAGTTTTATACAAATGAAGTATCTCTGTAAACATCTCTTTGAATAGAATTAGGCTGTTTTTTTAATTTATTTCGGTTTAAAATAAAGGTGTGAGCTAGCCTCAAATCAGTCATTTTTAAGTTATTTTTGAACCGGACGAGAATTAGCCTAAAATCAATTACTATATATGGCGAAATTTAACAGATTCCCTCATTCTTTCTTTACAGTGGCGGCGTCAGATTTTTCTTTTCGGTCGGACGACACCTGCGAAAAAATTTGGAGGTTGAGTCTTGAGGTGGGTCGCAAAAATGTGCATTATTTCGAGTAATTCAGACTTTTAATGGATTAGGTATAATGTAAAATTATTGTATTTTTATTATATAAAGTCTATAATTTTTGAAAGCGATGATTTACCTTTTTTTAATTTATCATCTCGGTTTTTCATTATTTTTTGCTTAATGTTCAATTTAGCAGATTGGGCGAGAATAATTCAGGTATGGCGCTCGCCCAACCGCGCCCACACCTTGCGCCGCCACTGTTAATTATAAAAATAGGAAATGAGCTCATGGGAGATGGTCTTAAAATTTTAAACATCATGAAAAATATTCATTTAACAAGGACGCCTGTAGGGTAGGCTAGTACGATCCAGGGGGCGTTTTTAGGTTGCATAGATACAGGCGGACAGCATTCATTGACTATTCTTTACGTAGTACCTGGCTTTAGTTAAAGCCAATTTATTAATACTCTTATTATTTTAGAATTTGAATTCAGGTAAAAAGGTAGAATTTAATTTGTAGCCAGAATTGAATAAAATTGAATTAAAATTAAAAATTTTTCAACGTTTTGACCCACTCCTACCATCATCAAGGAATCTCTATGCACAAAGTTTTGAAATTAGACCCAAACTTCCACTTTAAACCCTATTCCACAGGTATCTTTGACGCCCAGACAAACCAGCCTTTAAAATATCTTCCTTTTTCTTTTTGGATGCGAGAGTCAATTCCGACTTATAGGTACTGCACCTTTATCCTGTAACACTTTCTTGCAGAAATGAATTTAGAAATAAATCAGTTTTAATTATTATCTACAGCTTTGGGTTAATTTTTCAATCATGCTAAATATAATAAAAAGATTGTAGATATTATTTATGTATTATTTTATTAATTTTATTTCATGAATATCAACATCCGAACATCCCAAAATAAATTAATGAATCTAAGCTGAGTCAAGAATCAAAGCTGATTATTTAGTTATCAACCTAAATTCTATTATGAGATAGATTATACCATATTCTAATTTAGAGAGAGAGAGAGTATCAGTTGTCGATTGTAAGTTTAATATTAAATATTGTGACAGGTGTTTGAACCTTCATTAATGTTTTGTCATCGACAAAATTTAATTATTAAAGACGACCAGGTATTAAAATACTTGGAATCAATAGGTATTCATTCCATATAAATATATGGTATCTACCCTCTGAGAATTAATTTTTCTTTTTACTATTATTATTCTAAAAAAATTAGTAAAAAGAAATAACAGATAGTGATATAAATAAATAATTAAATCATCTCATCTTCAAGTTGAAATAATTTTTAATAAACTGATATTTATGAAGAAGGAGAATTAACATAATTAGTCCATCTGTCGGGGCTGGAAATGTTATGTAAGACAGCTAATAAAAAGGTTTATTAATATTTTAAGAATCGTAATTAAATTGACTTGATTGGGGCACTTTAGTTCTTCTTTCAACTTGATCGGGATAATTGAATCTTCTGAGTTCGATTGGAAAAACGACCCTTAAAAAAAAGACGAACGAAACTGGTAGAAAAAAACGATTAAAATTGTTATAATACATACTAATTTAAAGAGAAATTCAGTCATCCAATTCTTAACTTATGACCATATGGTTGAAATGTAAAATGAAAACTATAAATTAAAAGATGGTCCCTAACAAGAGACGAATTTTTTTTACTGAATTATATTAAAAATAAATTTTAGTTTGTAACAGGATAAAATTAAAAACACAGAGTTTTTTTTTATTAAATGTGCCAGATGATTCGTCAATTTATTTTGACTTCCTCAGGGGCCAATTTTGTCAAAAACAATTTCACTATAAGACGAAACATCATTAATCTATTTTTAACATATTCTTGGCTCAAATTAATCAACAATCTTGAAAGCGACTTGAGTTTTCCAATAAGGGCTATGATGCGTAATTTTGAAATTTAATTTTTAATTTACACATGTTATCTTTGTATAAAAACGACGACAAAAAATTAATTGTTAAAGAAAAGTCTCTTCCAAGATTGTTGATTAATTTGAGCCAAGAATATGTTAAAGAAAGATTAATGATGTTTTGTCTTATAGTGAAATTGTTTTTTGAGAAAGAGTGATAAAATGGGCCACTGAGGAAATTAAAATAAATTGACGAAACGTCTGGCCCATTTAATAAAAAAACTCTGTGTTTTTAATTTTATTCAATTCCCTACTATTCCTGCTAGAAATTTACTATGGTACGAATGATGCAACATTACACATTTTAATTTTATTTGGTTCATGTCCATTTTAATAATAAATAAAAGATTCACGGGTTTTTGGAGAATTTTTTTATTAATGTTAAATATCAATTTTCGTACGACGTTTCGTCCCTTTTCATGACTTTTCCAAGTACTCAATTACTTAAAACATTATGGTAATCGTTGATAAAATAGTGAAACCATCGAGACAATAAATAGTCTATTCATAATATTCATCCTATAATAAGTTAACAACCAATTTTCAAAAAACAATCTTAAATCATATAGAAAATTTTTTTGACTAGAAAAAAGAAATTTTCTCTACGTTTTAAGATTGTTTTTTGAAAATTGGTTATTAACTTATTATACGATGAATATTATGAATACACTATTTATTGTCTCGATGGTTTCACTATTTTATCAACAATTAATGTTTTAAGTAATTGAGTACTTGAAAAGTCCTGAAAAAGGACGAAACGTCGTACGAAAATTGAAAATTAACATTAATAAAAAAAAATGTCCAAAAGCCTGTGAATCTTTTATTTATAAATTTTAATTTTTAAATAAATTACTAGGTAGTTTTAATTTGATTAAATATGTTTCACTTTGAACCTACCCCATTCTTCTTGAACAAAATTTACGGAATAGATTTTGTTTGAAATTGAAATTCGGCTCTAGGGACCACCAATTGTTTGTTATTTAATTAATCTTCCTTAAGTAAAACAGGTGGTTGAATATAAACAAAATAAAAGCTTTTTATAACAAAAACAAACAATTATTTTAAATAATGAATATTTCGAAAAGTATAATTTTTATGGGAATTATTAATAGTCCAATCAAATTTTTATTATTAAAATTGTTAAAACTATTTTTGAGGAATTCAAAAAATACTACAATAGCTTGGAATAAAGTACTCTAAAAATAAATAAATAAAAAACAACTGGAGTCATTTTCTTATAAATTAGCCAAAATCTATAAAATTAACATTTTGATGCACATGGAGAGACATTTTCTAAAACCCATTTTTTGAACTCATGGGATCTTGAAATCGAAATAAAGATCTGCAAAACTCTCTTTTTTCGAATACGAGATTTCTATTACTAATGATATTATAACCGATTTTATTTGATAGGTAATAAAAATCAAATCAAAAGTTTTTGTTTTTAATGAAATTAGATTAAAAACACCCAGGTGAAGTGAAGTACTTTAATCATATGAAGTTACTCTACGCCCAATCAACTTCGTACCTTATACAAGCCGAAATATGTTTGTCCCTATGACTTTAAGCTATTAGAAACAAGACCTTAATGATTAGAAAATTAACAAAAGTCAGAATTTAACGAGAATGATTTAAATGAAGCTTTTGTGGAAACATTTTCAAAAATTAAAAACAAAATTCATACTCTATTCACTTGCAACAAAACCTTCAGGATTTAATGTTCCATCTGTTATTACCAAAAAGAGATGTTTTCCTATTATATCATTTTAATTTTAATTACGAATGGAACAATAAATAAATAAATAAAAAACGATCATTATTTTTTTTTGGGAATCATTAACAGAGTTGACAATGATATTGAATTTTTTCTCATGGTTTAACTTTTTTTTTAATTTTGTTTTGTTTTGGGATAAAAATGAATAACCAGGTCATTTGCATTGTTTTATTATAGAACAGAATAGATTCAAGCAAGGATAAAGTTCTTAACTTGCATTTCGTCGGCTATTTATGATTATTGTTATTTCTATTTCGTCTTTTAAGCCTGGCTTTTAAGTATTTTCCTTCCTCAAAAGATTGAGATCTTAAATGTTTACTTAACCCCTTTTTTGTGCAACATTTGTTTTTAAAGATAGAAGAAAAAATATCAATATCTTATGTACAATGTACAAATGTCCTTCTATCTATTTCCAAGTTGTTATTTTTTATAGAGATATTTAGAAAGTAAACTAAAACCATTTTTACATTTATTGGATAGGTACTAACTATTAAAGAGAAAGGCTTGATATATTTTCGAAGTAGAATCTGAAAACATAAACAGATTCATTTTAATATAGATTTTACAAAACTATTAATCAAATTTTAATATATATTATCATAATTTTAATGAAAATACTTGATTGAAATTGGGCTGGTCAATTCATCTATAAATGATCAATGTGGGGCCTTTCCACATCGACAATTTAATAAGTATTAAATTAAAAAAAATCTTCTAAATGTACATAATGATATCTTTACAAAGATTGATCAGACATTATTAAAATATTTCTTCGATTCTACAAAAATTCAACCCCCCCCCCCCAAATAAATAATTCTCTTAAAATTTTAATACGATTTGTGATTTCGGGGAAAATGGATACAGGCAGCCTTCGTTTATCGCGTTATATTTTTGAAAAATTTTGTATAAAAGCAATGTCACCCGAGCCTTCGAAAACAAAATGTATTTTTACAACTCAGAAAAAATGATTAAATTATCAATTATATTTCGCGTATTATTTTTTTATTAGTAATGGATCATGTTTATTTATTAAAAGGAATGTTCTTCGTATCTTAAAACGTTCTTTTTACAAGTTTCTCATTGATCGCGATCATAGTCCGAACACACCCCGAGATGAATGGAAGTTTACCTGTACAGTGTTCGTACACATAACTTGTAAATTTCATGTTTACTAATGACAGAAGGAAATACAAAGAGACATTGTATCGACACTAATAAGATAAGGTTCAGTTTTACTTTTGAACCAAAGCCATCAATTATATTTAAAAAAAACTAAAAAACATGCTTCTAAAAAGTACAAAATAATGTAATACTTAATCAAAAAGTGTGGGGCGCAGAAATATGTACTTTTAATTAATTTCGATAAAGTGCCCCACGCTTTTTGATTAAGTATTACATTGTTTTGTATTTTTTCGAAGCATGTTTTTTAGTTTTTTTAAAATATAATTTATTTTTTTACTTTTTGCAGTGGTGGGGGCGAGGTGCGTGGTTTTCGGGGGGGGGGGGCAAAGGGCTTGTACTATATATATTTGTATTTTTTTTTAATTTGGTTGCCGTGCATCGTTCGGTGGCTCCAGATACTATTTTTTAAATAATAAGAAATTCACTTTTTCCTCCATTTATACTTTTTCATCCCTCGTCTATTTTCGGTTCTCAATTTCGAAATTTCATAAATACCTAGATAATCGTCTATTTTATTCATTTTCATACATCTAAGTATTTTTTACCTATGCATCATTTACTTATCATCGACATACTATTACCATAATTGCCTATTGCGCAAGTCTGGGGAGTACATTTCTCAACCTGGTTGGCATTGTAATTTTTTTATCATTTTCAAGTAATTAAACCCCTTTTTATATCATTATAGTTTTATGAAATTTTTTAAATATCTAGCTAAATTATGAGTTGAAATGTTAGTAATATCACTTCAATTATAATTATTTATTGAACACGAATCGGAGTGAGTGCTCATACTTGAGAACGATCGCATAATAAGTCGATCGAAACGTCTTAGTTTTATTGTAGGTATTATTTATTCGTGTCAAATAAATAATTATAATTAACTATGTGTGATTGGGAGAATGGCCTCTGGTCACCTAATAAAAAAATGTGTGTGATTTTACTAAAATTCCAACTTTTAATCAAATTAATGACAAAAATAAAACCTTCAACAGCTTCATTACTAATAAATATCTGCATAGTTAAATTATTTTGAAAAATATTTTTACACAATGATTTCGTAAACAAATTTACACTTTGAATTTTAGAAAAAAATGTATTGGATATTATCATCGGGTTATAAAAAACAGCAAAAGAATAAATTATAAAAGACATTATTAAATAAATAAATTGTTAAGAATTTATAAAATATTTATTTTCTAATTATCCAACAAAATAGGCCTCCAGGAGATTTTCGTCTCCAGGTCGATTGGAGATTAATCCCTCACTGTACCCTCTTCCCATAATAAAATAACAATTTTGAAAATCATTGAAACGCCTAAATTGGGAAGAAAAAACCATTAAATTCGATTTTAAAGGCCATTTCCTTTCCTTTAAAATAAGACAAGAATTTAAATGTCTCGTCTATGTCCGATGGCAAATATACTTTTCTATGCAAAAGCACCAATAGTTTGGTGGACATTATATCATGACAACTTAATTTCTGAAATATTTCCTATCTATTTTTGCCCTTCCATGAACTAACCTCCCCTTGTTACCCTCACCCCTCACAAACAGCGCGACTGATAAATGATGGAATAAAAATTCTCTCTATAATTATTCTATAGATATCTTATCAATTTTGCGTTCTCTTAAAACAATTTCTATTTCAGGTGTATAATTTAGACTCACAGAAATAAATGATAATAGCTCTAACCAATCATTTGGTTTCTTTTCCTTAGCTCTTTAATATATATTTGATCTTTTATCAATTTTTGTTGACCTATTCTTGTAATCAAATGTATTTTTGATATATCCTAAAATAATTATAAATTTTATAATTTGAAAGTTTATAATAGGTAAATAAGGACAAGTTTTTGTGTCACTTTTTTATTTATCCACCAACGTTTCGTCGACTTTGCCGACTTCTTCAGGGCTTCAAATAGTCATGTCGCACATTCGTCTAAATTTTCTTATTACCTTCGTTACCATTGAAGGCCATCAGAATACAATTTTCAAAAATATTTGGCACATTCACAAAAAAACACAACTTTTCTCTTTATAATAACAATTTCATTAATACAAAACAGAACATAAATCACACATATACAAAATAAGGCAACCCTGTTTTTTTATAAACTAGAATAGAATATTTCTTTTTTCTCCGTTTTATCCCTACATACAGAAATCTCAACTTCGATATTCGAAAAAGAAATATTCTATTCTAGTTTATAAAAAAACATGGTTGCCTTATTTTGTATATGTGTGATTTCTGTTCTGTTTTGTATTAATGAAATTGTTATTATAAAGAGAAAAATTGTGTTTTTTTGTGAATGTGCCAAATATTTTTTGAAAATTGTATTCTGATGACCTTCAAATGGTAACGAAGGTAATAAGAAAATTTAGACGAATGTGTGACATGACTATTTGAAGCCCTGAAGAAGTCGGCAAGGTCGACGAAACGTTAGTGGATAAATAAAAAAGTCACACATAAAAAACTTGTCTTTATTTTCCCAATATAAACTTTCAAATTATAAATTAAATTATGGACGGAAATGATAATAATTATAATTTTTGTAGTATTTAAGGGTTTCTTAATTTTAAATTGATGGTCAAAAAATGCTTTTAAATTTCATATCCACTTATTTCTAAATGTTACTAAGTTAATAAATTTTTCAGAATAATTGCGAAAATATACAACATGATATTTATAAAAATAGTTAGACCTATACTTGATTATTCGAAATGAGAAACAAAACAGTTCTTTGATAATGCTCCATATTCTAAAATTACCAGATTAAACATTAGATTTAATAGAATCATTGCCACGTCTTAGTATTTTCTTAAAAATTAATGGTTCATCACGAAGTTTTTTTTAATAATTAATAGTCCACTAATTAATACATATTTTCCCTGAAAATGAATTATTTTGTTTTAAAAAATAAATAAAAGTTCTAATTAATATTATTTTAAATTTTTTTTATTTTTTCTCTATTATGTGGAATTTCATTTTTAATAAAATTTTTTAAAATGTAAACATTTTCTCAGTCTTATGGACAATTAAGATCTTGACACTTTCTCTTGAATTATACTACTATTAGTTGAATAGATAAAGTTAAAAAAAAACTAAAAAATTAGCTTTTTGAAACATGCAGGTATCTTTTTTTGCAATAAAATATATCATTTACCGTCGAATTTACTGGAGATATTTACTTTACAAAATCACATAAATGCTATGTTTGGATGTAAACATAAAATACAACGCATTGCCAAATCACAAGAGTTATTATCAGCTGATTTGAATAAATCAAACTAACTTTTGAATTTAATTACTTTTTTTTATAATTGTTTTTATTTCAAACATTTACGGCTTTCATACTATTTATTTTTTAATTATATTATTTTTCATTTGTATTTTAATTTTTTTTTTTATTAGATACTACACTTCTTTTGTCTCAACTGGAGCGAAAGGACCTCCTTAAACTAAATAAAGACAATATCACAATAATTAAGATAGCTAATTAACTTTTAAATCGTGTTTATTTAGTACAATATGCCCGGAATTCTAAGACAACCCTTTCTTAGCTAGTTCTGTCAACCTATTTCCGAATAACCTTCCTCATAATTTCCTTCTTACAACTCTTAAGTCACGGTGGCCAGTATTCTGAACAATGACAGGACTTCTGTGTTCAACATTAAAAGCAGATGAGCCATTGAGAATAATGATCTCGTATTATATGCAACTAGGAATGAATGCTGAGAATTTCATGGCTGGAGACAAGGATTAACTTATAATATGTCAATTTTAAATGAAATTAATTTGGAAAAGTTCGGTTTTTGAGCATATGCGATTACAAAGTCAAAACATCAAAATTCTTATCGTCATGGAACATGGAACCTAAACAATGACTCAAAAGAAGCATCCACTTCAGACTCCAGTAAAATTTTATAATAACTCTATAAAAAGTTATGTTTCTATGAATTTGATAGAAGCGATAAGTGCCAGAGGCATTATCGAATAGAGAAATAAATGTCTTTCGGAAAGCCGTCAGAAGATCCGTAAAAGCAGAAGAGGAAGAGTGAGGTTTCTCTCTGATCACTACACGTGATCTTAATTTTGGATAACATTGATGATGAACCATAGAAAAATAAAAAGCTGTTCAAAAGTCCGGACACCCTTTGAACAAATTTGCAACCTGGTAATTTTTATTTATCAGTGAAAACTGAGCTACAAAGATGAAGCTTGGCACACAAGTGCAGTGTGTCATATCTGACAGCTCCCTATATAACAATTTCATTTATTTATAATAAGAATTTTTATTAAATGGGCCAGACGTTTCGTCAATTTATTTTGACTTCCTCAGTGGCCCATTTTATAACTCTTGTCAAAAACAATATCATTACCTACTAATTAATCTTTTCTTCAATATCATAACCTACTAATTAATCTTTTCTTCAACATATTCTTTGCTCAAATTAATCAACAATTTTGGACTTCTCTTTAACAATTAATTTTTTTGTTTTTGTTTTGTATACAGAGATAGTATGTGTACATTAAAAAATTGAATATCAAAATGACGTGCTCATCGCTCCTATTCATTTATTTTATTTTTCAGACCAGAAATTCTTGAGATAGAAAGCCTAAAATCTAAATATGGAAATGCAACCGTTTTAGCACCAGAACGAACTTGCTACCTTTCATTCATGCGTGTTGAGATCCAGACAGAGATGATGATACACAAACAAAGAGACCTAAAAAATCCTTAAGATTTTTTTATTCGCGTTTCACAGAAAAATCACGAATAAGCAAAAAATTGAAATTCTTAAGTATATTCTAAACTGTGCCTTTGCCAGCTGAAAGTACCAAGTAATTCGAAAATCTGTATTTCTATTTTGACGAACCATAAAAATCTGAAAATGTTATAAATTTTGATAAAATGCCTATCATCCGATGCAAAATACAAGTTTTTTATAACTCTAGATTAATTTTAATGGATATTGGTTTGCTTGATTAATATTTAGTTATCTAGATTGATGAGATTATTCTGAATCATTAAGGATGATTTAAGATATGTTCCGAGTTAATTAAGGGATAGTAGTACTCACATTTGACCCTGAGGGTATAGTTCCTGCTGACCGGCTCGCCCACCCCATTGCTTGCTGTGCAGACGTAGACCCCGGCCTGGTGTCGGTTGATGTTCTCGATGACCAGCCGTTGACCTTCCATGGATTTATCCCCCGATGGAAGGACATTGTTCTAGAAGAGAAGAGAAAACGAATGTAAACTTCCATTCACTGCAGGGGCTTATCTCTTTCTTACCACCATTGGAATTTCATAAAATATTTTACAATGATCTATGTTTTGGTTGCAATAAAGAAAGATATAAAATAAAATGGCAGGCTCATTTCATCCTTCTTAAAACAAAAAGAAAAAAAATAATAATATTTGATTACGGTTGTTTTTGATAATAGGTTTTCAATTTTTTAGAGATATAAAAAGCCAATTATTTCTTACTTTTGTGAGACATGTCTGGCATATTTATGATATAATTTAGCGATGTATTATAATATAAAGGGTGGGGCATAAAGATCTACCAAATTTTGAAGAGGTATAAAAAAAATGAAAAAAATTTAACTAGAAAAAAGCTGAATATATTTTTGAAAATAACATAAAATATATTTTTTTTTTTAATGTGTTTTAAAACTTATATCAGACGAAAAATAGAGGGAGAGGGGTCAAAAATTAAAATTCTAGCTCTTTCGACCAAACTCAACCAAATTTTTGTATACATATTCTGTGGACCCCAGAAGGCTAGAAATGCAAAAAATAATCACCCAAAGTGGGGGGAGGGTCAAAAAATGAAAATTCCACACCTTTCGATCAAACTATGCATACAAAATTTGGTTAGTTTTGTTTGTTAGCCTTCTGGGAGTCAACAGAATATGTATACAAAATTTGGTTGAGTTTGGTCAGAAAGGCTAGAATTTTAATTTTTGACCCCTCCCCCACTTTTTCGTCTGATATAAGGTTTAAAACACATTAAAAAAAAGTATTTTATGTTGTTTTCAAAAATATATTCAGATTTTTTCTAATGAAATTTTTTCATTTTTTTTTTATACCACCTAATTTTCATTTTTGACCCCCCCCCCCCATTTTTTGTTTGATATAATGTTTAAAACACATTTAAAAAATATATATTTTATGTTCTTTTCAATTATATTTTTTTCTAATTAAATTTTTTTTATACCTCTTCAAATTGTGGTAGCTCTTTATTCCTCACCCTGTATTTATTTGAAAAGTTTTTATTTTGCTGAGAGGAGCAGACTTGTTAAATCATAAATTGAAACAAATAGGTTGTCCTCTGCTTGATCCAAATAAACATACACACATATCAGTGGCGGGGGGTGACTTTTCAGCCAGAGGATGCTGTCCAAAAAAGAATCCTTCATTTTTTTTAATTTTATTTATTTCTTCTGCTCCTTTTTGCAAATTTCATGTAAACGGCATCTACAATTTTTCGTTATTTTTCAAATTTATTATTAAATACTTTTGAAATAGTTTTCGGAGACGGAATGTTAGTTGATATTGAAGAATTTGGATGAGGCAGCCCAGATTCAAAGAAAGAGAAATTATATCTAATAAGATGTCATCTTAATTAAATAAAGCTTTTTTTCTATTTATTTTTTTTTCAAAGCGACGTTTCAGAGTATCTTATTAGATATAATTTGTCTTTCTTTGAAACTGGGATGCCTCATCCAAATCCTTTAATATTAAATTTTTATGACAAGGTATGAAAATTCTCTAAATGTTTAGAAGTTTGCACCGAACTGCCGCACTGAGGACCGGGGGGGTGAACCGCAATTGGAATTAGTGTACACCGTCTTTGGAATTATTTGGTATTACTTTGGAATTCATTAGAAAATCTATTGTCATCTATTGTCTTCTACTTGGAAATGAAAGTGGAAGGAAGTAGGTGTACACGATTTTAGGTCGCTGTTCACCCCTCAGGGTCGCCTAAGTAAATTTCTAAACTTACGTAGTAAAAATATCTCATTAAAAATGTGGAACCTGATATCTTATCTCATTAAAAATGTCCATTCTAGGTGGTTTCAATGCCTTTATCTCACCTGAATCGTGGAAGAGCCTTTTCACAACAATTTCTCAATGAACGACCATAAGACCTTAGCAATTGAAAAAAACTTATGATCTAGGATAATTTTATCCTTAATCTCCTCTACACTAATAATTAAATGATTTTACTGAATATTTATGTTCCTATATTATAAACTTAATCGTATGAAAACAAGGGTAACAAACAACAAATGTTTATTTCATAGTTATAGTTGATTAATTGACAAATAAATAAATAATATAGAGTACTTTTGTTTATTTTTTAATCTAAAAATAGTTTAATATCATAAATCATTATTTGATTTGATCAGATTCACTCTTTAAATATGTATTTATCTTGTATTTTTTTTTCAACATAAACTGCTCAAACCGTCAAATTTTGTTTACTTATCATTAGTATAGATAATTTGTTATATATCAACATTTAGCAGTTAAATAAAACAAGCAAAGAGGGGAGATTAACAAAAATTTTAATAAAAAAAAAAAAAAAAATGAAAAAAAAGGAAATGAATAACTTTAAATTTTAATTAACTTTTCAATACCTAGTTACATCATGTGTAAAGTGTTGAAATTTGAAAAAAATATTCGGAAAAATAATATATTGTATGACTGACTACTCTACTCTCATCCTACAGTTTAGATCAGAGATTCCCAAACATGTTTGTCTCGTAGACCCCTGGCTATGTTTTCTGTTTTGAGTAGACCCCTTCATAAGAAAATAAAGTTTTACTTTTTAAGAAATTTTAATTTATTCTAATAGTATATTATATATAGAGCTCGAATATAATATTTATTTTTATTATATCACTCCTAAAAATTAAATTTCTGAAGCACTCCAAAAATCTTGAAGTGATGCAAAGGGTCCCTCCTTACCTCTCATTTTCGGATTTTTTAAGAAAATAAAATTTTACTTTTTAACCTTGGAGGTCCATGTGGACCACTTTGGGGACCACTGGTTTAGATCCTAGTGATATCGCTGCTGACCAATATTGACCTGTGACTTCTTAGTAAATAGCCTTGTTACATCAAAGCCCACACTCGCCGAGAAACTGAGCTCTAGTCCAAAAACCCAAACTTATTCGAGTATATCCTAAAAAATGTGAAGAAGATGTGAATTAAGTGAAAGTAAAAATAGATAAATAAATGTAAAAATTTTGATTCCCGCGAATTGTTTTAATAAATTATCATTGAAAATGCAAGATGTCTCTGGTGAGAACATTTCGTAACTCAAATGGAAATCAAAATTCAATTCAATTCCAGTTCATTAGGAAACTACATCTAAAAACGCCAATGATATTTTCTCCGCTAACCAGAAATACATTGTAAAAAAAAATGGCGAACGAAGAAGAAGAGCAGCAGCAAGCAGAAAAAGCGCCCGCGAGAGAAAAAGAGAAAGTAAAAATCAACGTGCAAAGGAATGACGGGAAGAAATAAAAAGGGGTTTTGGGGGGTAGGGGGGGGCTGGGAGGTTGTTGGAGGAATTGAAAGATAAAAAGCCTCGCTTTGAATCGAATTGCAGTCATTACGAATATTTAAATTTGACGAAGGGCCCAAGAAGAATAAGATTAATTTGCATTTCGATTTTCTTTACAACGTTGCTTTTATAATTATACAATTTGCTTAACAAAAGAAAAACATTTAGCGAGCAAATACTTAAAAAAAAAAAGATTTACAGTGGAAAGAAAAAGACATATTGAATTGATTTAGTGATTCTGTTTATTAAGAAAATGTAGGGCTCTACTTGCTTTCGATCTTCCTTCTCTTCTTCTTAAGGCTTTGTTGTTTCTTTTAAGCAACACAATTAATTAATGATAACGATGAGAACAAGAACAAGGGTAGGATGGAAAAAACTGAGTGAAAGAACCCAACTAGCGTCGGAGTTTCATTGAATGAACGGGAAACGAGGCTGCTGGTCGTTGGTTCGTTAGAAATTCAGTAATGAGTTAGTAGTACTTGGACCTTCTCTATTCCAGGTTCCTTCAGAAATTTCTGGTCATTAAATTCATTGGGAAGAAATTCTAATTTGAAGAATGTACTTGAATTTTTTTGCTCATATATTTCTCCCTTTCGTTTGCTCTTTGAAGCCCATATTGATCAACGTGATTGAACAAGCAGTACAGGTTGAGTTACTTGCCTAATTGGATGCAACAAAATCGGTCCAGCTCAAATAGTCATTCCTATTAAGATAGATTTGTCCAATTCAGGTCAAAATGATAGAACTGCAAGTTAAATAAGCTGTCAAATATGGGTGAACTCGAGTAAAAATCTGACTGCTTTTTTGACTCCAAGATTTTAATTTAAGTTGACCTCAAACTAAGTTTGACGATAGAATCATAGATGAACAAACTTTTAAATAATAGATTTCGTCTTTTGTACATTTCTGCATTCCTTGACACATATGCTAAATTATCCAGAGGTTTCGCTTTATTGAGGATATTCCAATAACGTGTTCTAACGAGAGAAAGTCACTAACATTCCCTAAAATCTCATATATGCGAAATATAAAATTTTCAAAGATATAGGTAACACCTTATAAAATAACATAGAACAAAGGGTAGAATTTTCAATCCAGTCGACATTACAAATATACCAAAACACGTTTTTCAAAGAATGATGTCAAAGTTTTTAGAAATTAACATCCCATGAAAAAAGGCTTTGAAATTCTGGGTGAAGTGTGCTCTGTGCTTTATTTTCTATCAAGACTATATGCTCTGATCTCGACTCTTCAAAAAATAAGCCATTAGATTCTGAAATACAGTAGTACCAGAATTTTTTGAGAAATTGCTGTGTAATCACTCAAATCCAAATTTTGATTTAGCATTTTGATGAGAACACCTTATTAGTTTTTAAGAGTTCGCGATTCATGGTGTACTAGAGTTTACTCAATAGTATGGCTGAGATTCTATCAATCATCAGGTTTTCTGTCAATAAGAAACATCTTAATTGTATTGTTACATTTTATTAGATAGTCTTCAGGTCTTGGCGTTTGTTTTTTTATGTCTTTGAAAAGTCATATTTTTAAAGATATATTTTTAATAAATCAAAATTATTTAGTCTTATGACTTCCTTAGTAATTTTCTGTGAACATTGTTCATTGGATTGATATCTTGTTACCTTCCCTAATATTTTTTTATTGTGAATAAATGGCCGGTTGAATTTTTTAATAGGATCTACGGTCGACACAGTTTCCCACTCTTGTTCAAATTATCGAATATTTATCGTTTGATATTATAATTATGCTCGGTGTTTTATAGTGACTAATTTTAATGAGATCATTCTCCCTGTTTAGGATTTATAACTTGTAATGGAAGCTAATTGTTCGCCCTCTCTGACAATATGCTGTTTCATTTAAACATAACAGCTAATATAATTGAGTGATTGAAAAAGCATTCTTCCAGGTCAACCTGATTAATTAATTAATTAATTTATTAATTAATAATAAACAAATTAGTATGGTTCGATTCAGATGACTCAATTATATTTTCGATTAAGCACACGGGGGATAATCTCTAATGATGTTTTTCTTCTATTTGGTATTACAAAATTAAATGTATATTTTGCGGAATGTGTCATGAGTTTTTATAGGTGGAATAAATGAAAACTTTTAGATTTCTGCGACTTTATTTCTGTGAGGTAAAGTTTAGATCAGGGGTGTCCACCCTTTTGACTTACATGTGCTATTTTTTTCTGGCTAGATAATTATTATAAAATTCTAACAAAGAGACAATATTGAATTTCTCTTTCAGATCGGTATCTAATTGTTGTTCTAGAACATTCAATCAGAAAGTTTGCAAGTAGAAAATATATTTATAATGAAAATGGAGTCGAAAATGATGAATAAGTGAATTCGCTGAAAGTTTTTTTTTTAATTATATTCGTATTAACAAATATCCAAATCATGGGAAGAAATCATTTTCAAGTATAATTTTTTCTGTCTCTCTGTCTAGATTTCTTTACCTACGAAAACTTAAGAAAAGAAAAACGGCCAAAATGCTTTCAAAACAAAGAATTTAAAACAATTTGGAATTTCTAGTTTCACAAATCCCGGTTTAAAAATGCAAAAAAAAAATTAATTCAAATATATATTTTGAATTACTTATTTATTCAAGAGTTTAAGTTAATAAAACAAAATTTCTATTAATTAATTACAAATCTAAGCAAAGTATCAACTATCTAGTATCTAGAAATTTTTTCTTAAACAACATAAATTATGAAAAAAATATAAATAAAATCCACAAATTAATATAAGTTTTATGTTATTTAAAAACATTTGCAACCATTATTGAAAAAGTAAAAAGTAAAAGAAAACATTTCAAAAAAGTTTTCAAATCAAGTATTAAGTTGGATATGTGAACCATTTCTAGGGATCGGTTCAAAAGTAAAACGGAATCTTATTAGTGGAACTACGTCTGTCAGTCTGTCTGTATGTTAAAGCGTTATGTTCATTAACTTAATAAGGTACACATTTGAAATTTACAGTTCTATGTATTCATTTCTCCCGAAATCATCAAAAATCATAATACATAATTTGAATTATAAAAACATTTAATATAGTATCAAGAAGTCCGATTTTTTTAAATTCCTTATACCTACCTATAGGTATAAGGTTTCAAAATAATACCTGTTGTTTATTTCAAAAACGAATTTTAAACTGACATCAAAGAATGAATTTGTTGTTTTGTTTCTGACATTTGAATTGGATTTAACGCTTATGCCAAGGAATTAATTATACTGTCATGTTTCTTGTTACAGGGTACGGGTGGGACGGGACGTTTCTTCTTCTTCACCGCCCCTTCGTTCGTTTTCTTACAGCCCCATGAAAGCCCGCAATGGATAATTTCTCATAAGTCAAGGTAAGGCATGAATCTACAGGTGCATTTGACAGTAAGAACATAAACATAACCATTTGTATAGATATAGAGTTTCTTTTCAAAGAATCCTTCCCTCTTGTCGTAACTTGTTCCTATTTGTGTTGATAGAAGATGGAGGGTTGCAAATTATAGTATTAGTAGATTAGTAAATCACAAATATAACTACCTACTGCCTATAATAGTGGCTATGAACTTGGTATGTTTAAAGCATTCAATCTGTTTTTACTTTATTTTTATTTATTTATTTAATAATAATAAATTTATTAATTACTTCTTGGGTAATGGTTTGAATCTGCCATAAAAATAAAAATAATTGTTTTAGGAATTTTTATAACTGTGATTTTTTATATTTAACAAGAGTTCAATTAAGAGACATGCAGCTTTTGGTATTTCTTTTATTTATTTTAAAATTCTCACTGAAGTTTGGGCTATTGATTAACCGAAAATGACTATAATCAATAGCCGAAACGTCAGTTTGAATTTTTAAATAAAATTAATACCAATAGATGCATGACTCTTTATTGAACCCTTGTTAAATATAATAATAATAAAAATTTCATTAAAAATCACCCTAGTTGAATTGATATCACATTGTCGTATCCAAGAATATAATACTGCCTCCATATGTGGTACAGTCCACATCATTCGAAATAAATTGGGGCCTACCACGGAAAAGTTCTTTTTTGACCCTATCCACAAAAATCTAATATAAATATTTTGAAGTGTAACTTGTTTTAGAAGGTTTGTTAAAAAACGTTGGAGTGCAAAACATTTTTTTCTTTGTTAATTGTAACTTGTTTTAGAAGGTTTGGTAAAACGCGTTGGGGTGCAAAACATTTTTTTTCTTTGTTCATTTGATAATTACTTCTGAACATTTCAAATAATAGAAAAAGAGTCCAATCAGACGTATGACATCACGTCAAAAATTCGAGTTCAAAAAATAAATTATTTTATCCTTTTTAGTCACTTTTTAAGTCATTTTTTTACTCACTGAGGATAAATGAGTATGAATATCAAAAACAGTGCTGTAATTGGCACGAATCACGATACATGTGACATCTCTTCGTAATATTTAAAATTATTAATTGCATTTTAAATCGTCTCTTAATATCTATTGGCAACAACTTAGGGCGTTACGAGGGGTGAACCGCGATTGGAATTAGGTGTACACGTCTTTCGAATTATGTGGAATTATTTTGGAATTCTTTAGATAATGCCCCTTCATCTATTGTCTTCTACTTGGAAATGAAAGTTGAAGTGGAAGTAGGTGTACACGATATTAGGTCGCGGTTCACCCCTCGGGGAGTTAATTAACAGGAAATAAAAAAGTAACCAAACAAATTCTTATGGGTTAAAATGTTTTTATTCTCGTTAACTAGCGCCAACTATTAGGTATTAATTGAACTTTTAAAGTTTCACTTTTGTAATTTCGAATTTCTGCAGTAATTAAATTATTTCAGAATGAATTATTCTGTATAAATATTAATCCAAAAAATTATTAAATTAAAATGGTTGATTGACAATAATATGTGAAAGACGCATAATATACCATAGGTATGTATATGTGCTCTAGTTTATTTTTATCTCTGCCAACTTATAAATCATATAAGTATATAATTATACAGCGATGGCCATTTGAGACTATAAATGATAATTTCTCTTCTAAAAAAAAAAAAAAAATTAATCAAGCAAAGCTATCTTCGCTTTATCTCCATAATTCATCTGATTTTTTTTTAACCAATGGATTTTATATGTTCTGGGAACAATAATTTAATGGTTCTGATAAAAATTTATATATCAAAAAACGAATCGCAAAATCAATTTACGACGAGAATATATATTATTATATTAAATTAATTTATGTGAAAAGAAAATCCATGTGACTAACGGCACCGTGGCAAACTCTCTCTCTCTCTATCTAAGCCTGAAGGTATTCATTGTTCAGCGACTGCGCCAAAAATAATAAATTATACCTGGCCTACTCTACAATACCTACTCTATTCCAAAATGAACCAAAAATAATAAAAAAATCTAATAAATCAATTATTTAAAAGCATTTGATCGTTCGTTCTCTGCTTTCGAAGCTATTATTATATTTTCATTTTTTTTTTTTTTGTTAGCTGGGTGAATATCTTTTTATATTATATTAATTTTTACTGGTATGTCAAAGATTGGTCCGAAAATGCTCTTCTAAAAATAGATAATTCTTTTTTCTTTTTATAGGTAATATATCATATTTGAATGAGAATTAATAAATAGCATTATGGAGTTAAAATTATATTTACTCATTTTCCAACTTGAAATCGTGTTATTTTATTTTATAAGATAACATTTTTAATCGACTTTAAAAAAGGAGGAGGATAACAATTCAACGGAATGCCTTTTTTTGTGTTTGTTCGTTGATTTCTCTCCGACAATATGGACCGATTTCGAGGATTTTTTTAATTGGAAAGGGGGTACCTTCCGATTGGTCCCATATTAATTTGGTCAAGTTCTGAATTTGAACAATAAGAAATTAACGGAAATCTTCAATTCTTTTGAGCAAATAATGGAAAAATCTTTTATAAATAAAAAAAGGCCGAACGTCCGGATGTAAGAACAAAAGGCCTACCCATCTACCTGCGATGCATGGTAAACATCACTAAAAAGCGAAAAATAAAAATAATTCTTAGAAACAAAAAACGACTTTGAAAAAATTAAATGCAATGCAACAAATAAAATAATAAGAACTCGAAAATCAAATAAAATGCACTAAAAGGTATAAAATAATTATTTAACTTAGTTACAACTAAACGACGAAATTTTTCCATGAAATCACTTTTTGAAGTCGGTACCAATCATACATTTTATAAATCGCACTCGACGGATCATACTTAGTACGTTTGTCGTGTAATGAAGCCAACATCGCGTAAGCCCGCTTATATAGTTTGTTTAGCACCGACTTCAAAAAGTGATTTCATGGAAAAATTTCGTCGTTTAGTTATAACTAAATGAGATAAGTATTTTATACCTTTTAGTGCATTTTATTTGATTTTCAAGTTCTTATTATTTTATTTGTTGCATTTAATTTTTTTTCTAAAAATTATTTTTTATTAAACAATTCAATATTAAGTTACCTATCTTCAAAGGCTTGGGCCAGGATGAATGTTTGGAAAGTCTCAACCAGCTTATTTATTATCTTGTCACTCTTTTACTATCCTAAAGATTTGGCGACTCCATTAAAAATAATAAATTAAACGACATGACCTACTCTATTATACTTTACTCGAAAATTAACCAAAAATGATAATAGAAGTATCCAATAAAACAATTATTTAAAAGCATTTTATTGTATCTACTCTACTTTTGAAATTATTATTATATTTTCAATTTTGTTTTTCTGTTCATAGAAGTGAATATTTTTTTATTATTATTAAATTGACACAACACTTGAAAATGAATTTCATTTTTAAATTAAAAAAAAATCAAAACTTTTTTTAAATAGAAAATTAAATTATAAAGTTGTTTAATTGAATTAAAACGACCAACCAACTTTAGGTGAACTTTAACTAATTTTATTAGAATTCATATAAATTTTAAAATATAATATTAAATTAGACAGTAGGTTCGAGAGAGGAATGTTTTTACTTTATATCAATAGGTATTATATAATATTTTAAAATAATTTATTGATTTTTTTTTGTATCAACTAAAAACAAATTCTTTTATAAAATAATGTCGATGTCCAAATAGCGTGAATTCTGTTGAGTTTTTTTATTTTTTCATTAAAAATGTTCAATAATCTAAATCATTTTTTCCGAAACTGTCTTAAGGACAATGTGGTAAGTGAAAGTCTAGTAGTTTGCAGAAGACATGTATATTATATAGCTTTGGAAATCTGAAATATGAGGAAAGTTTTCAGCTGCCTGCTGGTTGGTGCTTGTTTAGGTCATCCTACCTAGGAACTCCAAATTGACTTGAACAAAGTTTCTTAATTAACTACCGGCTTATCAAAATAAGCGAAAATACACTTACTTAGATATAATATATTAAATATTGAAATGCATCTTTATTAAGTGAAAATAATAATATAATAATATTTCTTAGAGCAGTTTTTGATAGGACCATATTAATTTCACCAAAATACTTTAATAAAAATAGTAGATTCATTCATTCTATATTCATATAAACATGTCACAAGAGGTCTCATTTCCGATAGTAAAAAAATACTGTTGATTCTTTTTAATAATTATTTTATGTATTCATAGTAATTTATACTTTTATTTATGACTTTAACTATAGCCGTAAAGCAAACCCCAAAATGTACGCAACCATATCAACAATCTGAAATATTATATTGGTAGATTTGAGACGGAAGACAATGAATATCATGCAAAGATTAATAATAAAATATGATATTAATAAAAGCAATTACATGGTTTATGATTTTATTCATCAACCCTGAATGACATTTTCAAGAATATAGAAGGGCTTAATGAAAAGTTGACCTATATCAACTTTCGATTAAAATATAAATATATTAATTCATTAAATAGCCTATGTTTGTAAAAAAATAGCTGATGTATACTGGGTTATTAATAAAAATAAAAATTAGACAGTTCTCATTTTTCTCTTAGAAGTTATGCTATAGAGCTCAAGAACGGGTAGAATTGATTAAAATAAATTTGGCGTGACTTTTGGGCACTAGATGACTTTCATTTACCATGCTTTAATAAAAATCCAAATGCAAATGAAATAATTTAAAAGAAATGTTTAAATTTATAAAAAAAATCACACAAAAACTAATTAAAATACTTTTCTAAACAATATTTTTTTTATATATTAAAAAGCATTCAGAAATCAAAGCTCTATGTATAGGTTTCGAAAATTACATGATGAAACATAGCTAACATTTTAACAATCACTAGTTCGCTATTTATATTTAAAAAATTCCAATCCCTTGCAATTGAACCTATGACTTAAAGATTTCTAAAGAATTTCGTATGTCCCTCTCTCTAGGATACCAATTTTATAAAATTTATAGACAACAAAGAACTTTAGTAAACTGATCTTTTGATAAACTTAAAATCCCCCCCCCCAAAAAAAAAATACTTGAAGTAAAAGATTATTCAAGTGTGGCGATTTGAAAACCAAAACCTTGTCCATTGGTAACTAAATTAGTCTTAAAATTCATTTCCTGAAATATTGATGAATCAGCAGGGAAAATAAACTAATAATTTTTTTAGCACTTGGCAAAAAAATATATATATATTTTTTGAAAACACACATTCTAATTATACAAATTATCTCATAGTTTTCAAAAATTGGAATTCCAATTAGAAGAGCTCAAAACGTGAATTTCCTGAGAAGCAATTTCAACAACAATAAAATATACAATTTAAATATACAAGTTATACTTCCACCTCGAGGTCCAGGTTCACCATCGAATGTCCTTTTTTTTAATTAACCCTTCACTGCATAGTATATCATTTCTGATACAGTAAACAAATCTGGTATTTAGTAAAGTAGCCAAGTGTTTTCTTACTATTCTACCCATTTTATCTCATTTAATATAAAAGAAAGAATACATCTAGTTCAAAATATTTTCTCTATTTGCCACTGCACTGCAAATAAAGTTATTTATTTTGCATTCTGCATACAGACTTCGACCTTTCACAGAGTGTGTACATAACATTCTCATTTTGAACTATTTTGACTACAATAATAAATAAAAAAAAGTGAAGTATAAAACAGGAATGTATTTTATATATATTTAACATCATTGATCTAATAAAAGTTATATTTTTGTGGTTTTGTATGTTTTTCTAATTGTATCATATCTGATACATCATGTAGATGGGACATATATGGATGGTATTTTTCACATCCCAGTAGTGAAAACAGTACTGAGTTACCGATGTGTAATCATTTATCTTATATACAGTGTGAAAAATTTGAACAAAAATAATAATTGTTTTAAATCTTTCCATGTAAATTAAATGTAAGACCATTCACACAAAATTTCATATATGATACAATACATAAATTATATTTATTTTTCTCAAATTCTTGTTTTAATTTTCTTAAATATTTTTCCCTTAAATAAAACACAAACACTGACCTAATTTCAATTTTTTCATCCCAATTAATAAAATTATGCAGTCAAGGTTTTTATTTACATATTTTTTCTTGAGTATTTATTTTAGTAAGAGGAAAAAATGGAGAAAACCCCATTTTGATTGTAAGATTCATACCTAATAAATGTACTAATATAGTAAATAACACAAGGTAATAAAGTGTCCTAATTACTTGATGCTTTTGTTTTTCAATTGAAGGCTTCGTTCAAGGAGAAGAGCAAATATTGAGCTGTGACGCTGTAGGGGTTAAATGTTAGGGCTACATTCTCTCAGGTCTGTCAGCCTCCTGTCCCCCCTCTTCTCCCACAAATAACCCCCATCTTCAATACCGTTGCTGAATCGAAGCAATCGTTCTTGAGCTTCTAATGAGCCCCGTGGCAGAAATGCAACAGATTGCCTGGCCGTGAAATCAAAGCCATTGAAAATGGAAGCCAGAGAGAGGTGCACAAGACAATCCAATCAAATAGGAATAGAGAAACGAATGCGCCAAAAGGTTTACAAAATTAATGAATTTATGTAACATGTTATTATATAATAATTCTATAGAAGCTCTTTAGAGGAGTGGTGTGGGGTTAACTGATTAAAGCGTAAAGTGAATTGAATTTTACGTAACATAATTATTATTATATAATAATTCTATTAAAAGAAATGTCTCAATTTAATATGATATATCAATTAAAAATCAAATTTCCATATTTTGATATTTTTTGCTGATTATTTTACCCCATTAAAAAATTGCTATTAATACAGTGTTAATACATTTAAAAACACAAAAAATAAATAAATAATTGAAAAAAATATAATGGATTAAAAAGCTCGACACAAACGGACTAGAAATTTATTTATTTCAAATTACTATGGTTTAATTTGCAATATTCACCATTTATTGGACCTTTGGAGCTATAAACATTACTAGTTCAGATTATCATAATCATATTAATTATATGACGAATAAATTTGATTAAACAGGTTTTTTGATCTTTCAACTAAGCAAGTGTTGTAGGATAATATTTGGCGCATAGGGTTTCTAAAAAGTGTAGTGTTTAGCCAATGTTCAAAATACGTCACCTTGTATAAGAATTTCAAATCACAGAAACTATATTAATTGTTTTAATTTACCATACGGCTGAGGAAGGGGATGGGAGTATGGTTAAATATTTTTTTACTAATAAGCCGGACTATTATTTCTGAATAAATTGGTAATATTTTCAAAATAAGAATTGAATTCAGTACATTAATTCTAATGTAATATATCGATTTACTCGGTGAATAACAAACATGTTCTTATGGGGGAATATTATTGTTCTTCGAAGACAAGCAGTTGTTTATGCTTTCGCCAATAAGTCCGTGAAAGCCATTTGTTGAAGGAGTGATGTATGAGTCAATAAAAAAATTAAAATTAAAAAACAACTAAATCCAGAAAAAGGTATAAAATTTAAATTTTTCAGAAGGTAGTCTATTAATTGCAACAGTTTGTGAATATTCAAGAAGAGCCAAAAGTATAAAAAATTACAATTATTTAATCTATGAATTGAATGATTCAATCAAATTACTCATGGTTCAAGAATAAAAGACTCAAAATTTTAAAATTTCGAATTTAAAATGATACAATTATTTCTATTGATAGACCTGGTATTAATTTTGAACACCAGTGCCAGCCAGGAATCTTGTTTTGAAAGCGAAAGATGGTTGAAGATAACCTAAAAGTTTAATCATCATATCATATTTAAATTTTCATTTTACCGAATTTGGCCGAATTTCGGAGCACCTGAGACGCGGACCTCCAGGGCAGCTGCATTGAATTTATTTTTGGGAAGCTTCATTGAACCTTGGACTCAAACAAAAGCTTATATAAGGTGAGCTAATAAAAACTATTAACAAAGAATAATCTCTTTATACCTATCTACTTATAAAGTTGTTGATGAATGTATAAGAATGCATTTTTAGAAAGTAATTAATTAGGAAATAATTAATTCAAATTTGATGAATAAAACATTTATTTTGATTTGTTGTTTTAATGCCCTGATTTTCTTGAGGGTTTGTTCTATGTAGATGTACACGTAAAGTATACAAACAGAGAGCACACGAATTATTCGTCAACTACACTTCATTATCTCATAAATAAACAAGTTGTAATTAAAATCCTAATGGGTTTATAATCAGTTTACGGAACTCGTTTCATGAATATTACAAAACTCCACAAAATAATTTAAATCCTAGGATCAAAATATATAAACATATATTAAGAATAAAAATATAGAAACAATTTGTTTGGATCTAATTTAAAAAACTATTACACTTACATTTATATTATAGTTTTATAATATATACGTACCATTGGCGTTTGGTGACTTTTCAACCAGGGATGCTGTCCAAAAAAGTACCCTTCATTTTTTGAAATTTAATTTTAATCTTCGCTTTTTTTGCAAATTTCATCGAATACGGCATCCTTTTCGTTATTTTTCAAATTTAACATTAGATTTTCAAAAAATATATTTTGAGAACTTCGTCCTAAACGGATACTGCTTTGTGTGAGAGAGGGTAAGAATCAGAAATTAAATCTTATGACTCAAACTCCTCAGTTCCTGAGATGGAAATCGACCATCTTCCATCAGCCTGTCAAATAATAAAAAATTTCCTGATTATATTGCTATATGCAAGCTATGACTTGCCTATATAGCAGCACTCTTAGTTATTTCCGATCTTATATATTGAGAGCTCTTAGAAATGTATTAATCTAAAGATTCCCGAATCAACTTTATTTATTCATTTTTTATATTATTACTATTTTAATAGTTTCTCATCGAAAACAATTTTTATTCGACTCAAACTCGTCTGGACTTGTCTTTGACATGCTTGAATTGGAAGTTATATCTACCAGGCAAGGAGTTCATACCTTCTATCAGCACCCTTTTCGGAAAAATCATTCATTTTATTGCCCCTTGAAACTATCCAACAATTTTATTTCATTTGAGAACCAATATACATACTTTTCAAAAGAAAAAATCTTTTTTATAGAAATATTTGAAATAACGGATAATAATTCTAAGATTTAAAGATCCTCCTGAAATTTTGATGTTCATGAAAATACTCTAAACGTTTGAAATTTTAGGGATGCGCCGCAGGAAAAATGAATACAAATAACTTGTATATTTCAAGTTGTTATTTAATTTACGAGTTTAAACGATCTGACAGTCTGCTGGGTGAAATGACATAATTGATTGAAAAGTTTTTATTCTCTTTATGTTTAAACAGAACCTTAAAAAGCGTGTTTTTAACCGACTTTTTTAAAAGTTATTTTATAATTATTATTATTTATTATCATTCATCTAGTATCTTATAATCTCATTAACAATTTTAGATCATTAAGGTAGTTGTTTCGCGACAATACTAGCAAAAAGTTAATGCTAGAGTATATAGAACAGACAACGAGGATTCAAAATTCATAAGCTCAAAAGTTTTTGCTGTTTATGTACCACTACTAGCCAATCCCGTGCTCGTTTGATAAATCTGGCAACACTGTCCGAGCTTGTATATATTTTATCATAGAAATATCAGATAAAGTAAATTATAAAGGGAGATTTATAAAACAAAGCTCTTCATAAGCGACTGAAAGCTGTTGCAACAACGGCTGAAGGAGAAAAACGTCAAAAAATTACTAAAGTTAACCCACTATTTAGGTTAAATAAATGCGTTGTTGCCAGCTTGTTTTTAATGTACATTTTTCATGATACATTTTTCATTATTTATTCATTATTATCTCAGAAGCTGTGTTGTAACTATAAATTAAAATTTTCTTAAAAAATGTATTAGTTATTGTTTAATGATGGTTTAGTTTTTTATAACAATGGTAAGAAGAGTTTCTTAATTATATTAAATTGAAAGTTTTTCCTGAGAGTATCAGAATTTTTATATATTGAAGGAGACAATAAAAGAGGTGTCTTCATCTGGAATTATAAATTTTATTTATTTATAACGAGACTATAGTTTCGAGGCTTTGCCCTCTTCATCAGTCTATTACAATGTATTCACAGGAATTAAATTATGAATGATTCATAAATTAATTCCTGTGAATACATTGTAATAGACTGATGAAGAGGGCAAAGCCCTCAGAAACTATAGTCTCGTTATAAATAAATAAAATTTATAATTCCAGCAGAAGACACACTCTTTTATTGTCTCCTTCAATTCTTAATTATAATTAAATATGTATGTAAACTTTCCGATATCCCGTATAGTGCAATTTATAAGAGTCTGAAAAACTCTATATTTGGAATTTAATATCTCCGGAACTATATTGTTCATCAATTTCATTTTGCCACCAATCGATGCAGAAGTATTTAGATAATAATCTGTCTAAATTTTAAAAAAATCCTAGGACATCCCATATGGTGAAACAACTACCTAAATACATGGGTATATAAATTTAACAATATTTCATAGGTATGTAAATACGAACATATACATAAATACATGTTTATCACATTAAACATAATAATAAAATTCAACCTCTATAAGAATAATTTTGAGTCGAGGATTAAATTTTAGATATATTTTTATTTTATATAAAAAAATCCTCAATTGTTTTAAGCCCAATGGAAAGAGAGAAACTCTAACAAACATTTAGACAAAGAAACTCTGTGTACTTGTCTAGATTTCTTAAAAGATTCCCCAGTCGATACCAGCTGTACTTGTGTTCCCTAAGAAAGCACTCCTTGCATAAAGATAAACGCGGAGAATCCATTTGCACTTCAAAGCGCCTCTTTGTTTTGCGTTTGTCGGGTTGCCACACGCAAGCAGATAATTTGATAATCGTATCGGAGGATTTATCATCTCTGATAATTGAGATTAAATATCTCTCTGAACAAACATAAAAACCGAATACCTAAGAGTTTTCTCTAAATATATTAAGCGATTAATTCATTAGAATCTAATTCAGCAGATCAGGGATCGTTAATTTAGGGTTCTTTGGAGAATTTAAAATTGCCAATTAAAAGGTTGATGGGTCTCTGAAATTTAATGAATAACTCGCAACCAATGACCTTCTTCAAGTTATTCATAAACATTGAATTCATCATCATAAACATTTTAAGAGCGATTTTGTCTGATTTATATTAATAATAAAAAAGTCGTCTTCGTTGGGCTAGGATTAAATAATGAATCCCGAAGGACCATTCAAACAATATGAAGGATAGGAATTGAAAAGCATGCACATATAATGAAAATAATAAATTTGATTATTTTGGTGATTAAAATTTGGGGTTAATGCCCAGAAGAGTTTAGCAGTAAAGTGGAAGGACTTAGATAAATTGCTAAGCAATTAAGAATTTGGTGTAAAGAAAGCTTAACAAAATATTGAAATAAAATATAAAAGTTAAAATTTCTGTGGTAGCAGAATTAAAATTTTTTTAGAAATTGTAATGTCTTGTACTAAATCCGAATTAATGGTTTGTCTTCTGGGAGAACCGATCTGATATCACGCTAAATATTTTACACACAGATTTAATCTTCATTTACAACTTTGTGATTCACTATTTTTTTATACTTTATATCCAATCCCAGTCATTGCCATTTGAATTTTGAAGAGATTAGTAATTTGAAACACTTATCAAACTTTATTTCAATGGTCGATATAATATTGTTAAAGGCTCGTTTCATGAGTGGATTAAGGTTCAGTTGAAAAATATAATAAATCAATGCTGGGGTAATATTTAATTCATCCCATAGTTTCTAAAAAAGACGAGATTTTATAGTACCTACTAAAATGTTTATACATATAATAAACACTGCAACTATAAAATAAGCAACCTAAAAACTCATATAAGTGAGATTTTTGCTTATTCTAAATTATTTGAAATAGTAATGAATAAAACAAATCACTCTGATTACTAAAACAGCAATTATTTGTATTTACTTTATGCATACCTCGGGAATTTGAATTGTAATAGGCACTATAATAACTAAAAAAAGCATGGTATGTTTTTTACAAAGTTAAGTGATTTGAATTTTAAGGTTGGAGTTGTTGGTGTTTCATCAGGAATACATCAACTAAAGACTATACTAAGGGCCGGTTTTATGATGGTTTGTTAACACACACTTTCATCTGATTGGCCATCCGGCCGAGCATTTGGGGAATACTAACATTTGACCGTTTGTCAACTTAACAAAGTGTTAATAAACCGTCATAAAACCGGCCCTAAGACCACACAAGCACACTGCCAAAAAATAAACAATTTCCCGTTTACTTCACTTTGTCTTTTAGTTGATGTACTCCTGATGATGGGCTAACAGCTCGATATATCAATATTTTTTTAATTGAATTATTTTTTTTTCTCATTGTTCTCATTGTTTCTCACCAACTCTAACCTATTAAAATTAAAAAAAAAATTCACTATAAACCTACACCGCGTTCCTTAAGTTTTACTAAGTGGTTTGTCAATTTAGTGACTTTAAACGGTTTAAATTGAAACAGCACACATTTTAGCTCATTAGCTACAACTATTTTTGCACCGAAAATGCGTCTTCGTGACCACAATAAAATATAGAAGATTTTCAGATGGACGCAATACTCTGGCCCCAGAGCGTACTTCATTCGCTGAGCATACCGAGAGAAATTAATTATGAGTTCTCCTCAATATAAACAATTAAGTTAGTTTTCAAGTTAGTTTATTCTATTAATGACGCTAGTAACTGCTTTATCGACCATATGTGCAACAAACAACTAGCGACTACTAGTATTGTTCTTTGTACTGTATTAATCATTCTCTCTCTGCCACACACATTGACAAGTCATAACAGGAATATTTCGTGTACCAACTGTCAAATTTTGGATTATTGGGCTTGTCGGACTATAGAGCTTCTACTCTTGTAGCTAGAGTAATTCAAATCGTCGTTCAACAAATTGTATGCATCATTTAAGATTGTATGTCACTAGAATCAATCATAAAATATTCTAAAGTTTCAGTAAATTAAAAAATATATAATTCAACCAGATAGCTTTTGATTAATAATTAAAGCTGTAACTTTTAACATGAGATTAATGGTGACAATAAAACCTTATTACATTTTTACAATATTTAAGTAGTTTTAAACACCAACTAAAAAATATATAAGTTAAAAATTACCAAAAAATTAAATAATATTATTTTAAAGTTTACTTAGATAGAATTATCTATTTTATATAAAAATAAATCTTCCAAATTGCGAATCGGGCTCATCATAATTTAACCTCATGTCACATACAATAGATTTATTTTTAAATTTAGAATATTTAAAATAAATAATGAACCAAAGGTGTATTTTGCTATAATTAAAGCTAATTACACTAGGTATATATATTATATATAATTTTATAAAATATTTTATTAAAAAAAATAGGCATTTATTATAAATAGCACAGTGTAGCGAGCACTTTCAGATTGAACGAGTAGTTCGACTTTTTTGGTTATTCTGTTGCTGAATAGCAAACAAGCTCAAAATCTTTATAAGCACAATTGGATAATTAATTTAAATATTCTCAATGAATATTTATTCCAAGTTCTTGGGCGTCTATGGGGGGGGGGTAAGAGGGTGCACATGTCCCCCCCTCCCTGGGAACGTATAAAAATTCTGTAACAGCCCTGGCTTTCGGCCTGGCCTCACTAAACTATAATTAATGTACCGTATGTGTTTTTGTATTTAATCACTACTGTATCTCTTCTTGTAAAAAAATTAATGGTTTAAATAAAAATTTAATAGTGTAATTAATTATGCATCTCCAATATTTGTTCCCTCCCCTCCCAATTTAAAATATATCTGCGGACGACCCTGCCCAAGTTGGTTAAGAAACAACCAGGATATGAAAAAAGATTAAAAAAAAAATAGTTGAGCTAAAGTAAAAGATTTTAATGTTCAGCTCCTGTTGATGCAACTTGCACAACAAAGAGTCCTATTTGAATGTAATCCCTACCTCTCTAACTAGGCGGCGCTGACGACTGAGTGTAAATGTCCAAACACACACACTTATGTATATATATATATATATATATATATATATATATATATATATATATACAGTGCGTCAATTTGAAAACTTCCCACCCCTAGTATCGCTAAACTGGCAAATTATTTCAAAAATCAGCTGAGACACGTCAAATTTGTATTCGAGGGGAAGAATTTTGACGTATAAATTAGATCACCCCTTCACCCTCCTGCCTCCCAGAGCCACCCCCCCCCCCCAAAAAAAATATTAAATGGGAAAGGGGGTCGAGTGGGACATCATTTTGAAGTTTTTATTCTTGTACATATATTTTGTTTTGTTAATCATTTGCAAAATAAATGTACAAGAATAAAAACCGGTCCTAATTCGTTTGTGGTTTGCGTTAATCTAGTAGGTATCATGCTACTTTAACTGAAAAAATTGATTTATTAAATCAACGTACCACCATCAAAACCTGTTTTAATGAGAATTTATAAGGTTAATGTATCACACAATTAATTCAAAAATTCAATTTTGCAATATTCAAAAACGTCTAACTTGGCAACGCAGCACTCGAATTTAAAAATGCACACCAAAATGTAGAGAATAAAAAGCCCTTCATAATGATGTCTCACTTGACCCCTTTCCCATTTAAGATTATTTTTTTTTGGGAGGGGGGTTCTGTGGGCAGGTGGGTGAAGGGGAGATCTAATTTATACGTCAAAATTCTTCCCCCTTGAATACAAATTTGACGAGTCTCAGCGATTTTTGAAATAATTTGTCAGTTTAGCGATACTAGGGATGAAAAGTTTTCAAATTGACACACTGTATATATAGCAACATTCCTTGCATCTACAATAGTCCAAGTTTTACTTCCATATAGCGAAATGTATATCTATACTACTACTGTATTCTTCTTGTGAAAAAATTAAATGTTTAAATAACAATTTAATAATGTAATTAATTATTTGTCTTCAAGCTTTGACTTCTCATTTCTGAGGGCGTCCCTGCCCAATATGGTTAAGATACAACCAGAATATGAAAAAATATAAAAAAAAGAGTTGAGCTAAAGTAAAAAAGTCAGAATAGACTGAATTTGAAAGCGAGCCTGGGGGTAGTTTTATTTTATTTTTGGTGATAGAAATATCCCCGGCCGGCGAGGAAGAAGCCCGTGAACATTTGAATGGAAATTTCGAGCCATTCCAATGGGAGTTGATTCGGCAAATGACGGCCAATCCATCCATTAAATAGCGACTGCGTGAGAGAGCCGAATGAATCACTTAGGCCAAGCCCAAGGCTCGGTTGGTGCAAGTAAACAAGATAAGCCTCTCGATTACCAACTGACGGGGCCTTCGAGAACAGCTCAAGAGTCTAGCTCACTCACTCAACAAAAAGACGAAAGAGACCCAACAGAGAAATTATTTCGCTTCTAACGGGGGGCCAACTTGAAAAATTACTCACGCCGACATTATTTATTTATTTTATCTAGAAGAAATATTCACTTCTTTGCTCATTGTTTCTGGAAAAGTCAAACGAATGAGTGAGTGAGTGGTGGGAGAAACAAAGAGACAGTGGGTTTCTTAACTTTCGTTAATGAATGAACAAACAAACAATGAAAGAGCAAGAAAGAATGAAATTGATTATTTCATTAAAAGAAAAAGAACGAGCAAACGAAATCCAACAAGAGACAAATAATAAGGAAAAGAATAAGTAGAGTAAGAGAAAAAGAAAAAGTTACATCATTTCAAGAAATTAGCAATCTACTTTGTAGAAGGATTAAAAAAAATGATTGGTAGCTTTTATTACTATTTTAGGGTTAATTATTATTTAAGAATGACCAAGTGCGTATCTATCTACTCTTATTAAACGAGCAAAAATTGTTTATATATTTGTATCTTAGTTCTATTTTGAAAACGGTTCTACCGATTTTGATGAAACAAATTCTATTAACAAGTTTTGAAGATGAGAAAACGATCTGGCTAGGTCTGGACCTCGCCAAATTTAATCTTAATTGATCTTTTCTTAATTAAAGTTATTATTGATAGATTAAAATCTCAATAAAAAAGTTTGTTTACATTTTTTTCAATCATCTTTTATTTTTAATTGTTTTTTTTTTTTTTAAACCCACTAATAGATTATTAGCAAATATTAATATATATAGTAAAAATAGGAATTTTTTGTTTGTTTTTAATTACCAGGTGTCTAAATCATAACATTACAGGTGTGTTTACAAATAAAGTGGTTGAAGTGGCTTTTTTTTATCTAACTTGGAAACAAATCTTATTTAATTTTATGTTTTTATTTCAGATCCTATAAGATTATTTTTTTATTACTATTTTCCTATTTATTTTTTTATAATGTATATCAATATGAACGAATGTGGGCAAATTGGTGTACGAGTAAACAAATCTATATATATAAAATTAAGGTTTTGTCTGTACATTGGTCCAAATCACGCCAAATTTTGGTTGCACACGTTTCAAGCAAAGTTATGAACGAAAACACCCTCAACAAAATTCCTGTCTGTATGTCTGTCTGTATGTCTGTTTCAGTGGTTTCCGCGAAAAGTTGCTCACGATTCACGTCAAAACGGCTGAAGGGATTATTATGAAATTTCATATTTGTATCAGAGGTCTTCTAACTTACATTTTTAGCTATATAACGTTTTGATATTTTGACCCCAAAAGGGGGTTTGGGGGTGCATGAATGAAAATTATCAAATAACTCTTAAACTATTAACTCTACGGGAAATTTTATAATGAGCAAAGTTGTAGGGGGATGTGATTTCTGACAACTTTTGTTTAAAAAAATTCCCCCCAAAAACCACCCAAAAAGGGGGGAAGGAGAAAAATATATAAATTCTTGCCCTTGGAGCAAACTCAACCAAATTTTGTATACATAATCTGTAGGCCTCTAGAGAGCTAGAAATGCAAAAACTAACCACCCAAAATGGGGGGGGGTCAAAAAATGAAAATTCTTGCCCTTGGAGCAAACTCAACCAAATTTTGTATACATAATCTGAGGGACTCTAGAAAGCTAGAAATGCAAAAACTAACTACCCAAAATGGGGGGGGGGGTCAAAAAATGAAAATTCTTGCTCTTGGACCAAACTCAACCAAATTTTGTTTACATAATCTGTGGGTCACTAGAAGGCTAGAAATGCAAAAACTGGGTGCGGGGGTGGAGTGGGGTGGTTGGGCATGATGGAGTGGAATGGCGGTGGAGTGAGGGAGTATGGCGGAGTAGGGGGGGGGGGGCACGGGGGTGGTGCAAGGTTGGTGGATGGGGGTTCAGGTGAGGGTCCAGTGGCGTAGTGGGGTGGTACGGGGTGGGGGTCCGAGGTGGGGGTGCAGGTTAGAGTGTTGAAGTGGTGGTGTGGGGGCGGGGGTTGGGGTGCTGGGTGGGTTTCGTGGAGTGTGGTGGGTTGGAGTGGGGGTGAGGTTGGGGTTCGTGGGTTGGGGGCCCGAGGTGGGTGGGGTGAGGGTTGGGGTGGTGGTGTGGGGGCGGGGGTTGGGGTGCTGGGTGGGTTTCGGGGAGTGTGGTGGGTTGGAGTGGGGGGTGAGGTTTGGGTTCTGTGGTATGGGGGCGGGGGTTGGGCACGGGTTCATGGTGCGGGGGTAGGGGTGCTGGATGGGTCGGGGGGAGTGTAGTGTGAGGGTGGGATTCGTGGGTTGGGGGTCCAGGGGGCGTGCCCCTGCTAGTAAGAGGGCCGCCGAAGGCGGGCCTTGCAGCTAGTATACAGATAATATGTAGACCATTAGAAAGCCAGAAATGCAAAAACTGGGTGCCGGATGGGGTGGATGTGGGATGTGCAGGAGATGGAGTTCAGTTGTGGGTGATCCGGGAGTGGGAGGCGCGGTTGGGGTGGGGCGGAGTGGGGGTGCAGTGATGGGGGCGAGGTGTGTGGTTTTGGGAGGGGGGTGTCAGGGGTTATCGTCCATCGCTCGGTGGATCCAGGTACTAAAAACCCTAATCTCGATGCAGCCAATCTATAATCGTGGCACAGAATATTGATATATAGACAATTAATGATAATATATCAAACCAGCATTCTAAACATTTTTATTATTTAATAAAGTAAAATACTAAAACAAAAAGCCGCCATACTTTCAAACATATCGTCGTTGATCTTACAAAACCTCGTAAGTCCGATTTTTGGTCAAATACGTATTATACATTTATACCGACCAACTTTTCACGGTGCATCTGTATATTGAAACCTTATTATTCTATTCCAATTTAATTTCTCGCTACGGACAAATTAGAAAACATTGCATTGTATTTGTATGTATTGATGTTTAAAATTGTTTTTCTTGTTTTCTGGCAAACAATGAATTTAGGGCTTACGAAGTTTTGTAAGATCAGCGATGATATATATTATTTATTTGTTTGAGACTATAGTTTCGAGAGCTTGGTCTTCATCATCAGCTTTTTTTAATTATTAATATTATTTTTCATGGGATCAGTATTGCGTGGATATTGAAACTTTTTCTTTGCTCTTACTCAGCTGATAAGCTATAAGATAAATTTTCAATATCCACGCGATATTGACCTCATATAAAATAATATTTATAATTTAAAAAAACTGATGATGAAGGCAAGACTTCGATACTATAGTCTTAAACAAATGTGTGTATGTTTATTTGCATCACGCAAAAGACAACCTCCTTGTTTTTCTTTATGAATCAACAATTCTCGGCAAAATAAAAACATTTCAATTATATTAGATTATAATTATAGGTAAATTTTATTATCAAAATCATGATAGAATATTCAGCCCGAAGACTCTCTATCCCATGTCTTTCACTTCTTTAAAAGCCCCATATCATAACATTCTTAAATTATTCCTAAATTATTTATGGAGCTAATATAAATTTTTAAATATTAAATTCTAATTAAAAAAATATTATTTATTTATTTCATCTATAAGTACAATCTGAAAGACATTTTTTTCTATATATATATATCAAAAAACGGTGACTTTCTCGACTTCCGTTATGACTCAAATATGGAAATAAGGTTTTTAAGGTTAAGTTCAGTTTCAAATAAAAAAAATTGATAAAAATCACGATTTATAGTATTAACCCCGAAAAAATATTTATATATTTTTATTTCTCGTTTAGATAACAATTAATTAATTCGTGACATTTATTCAATAAGTGGAACCGATATTATCAGCGCTGGGGATGGCTATTTCACCCTCTGACCATATGCGTCTGACTCAATTCTCTATTTCTTTTTCTTTCCCTCGGGGGACGGGAGCTGAATTTACAACCCCCGAAGACCCCAGCTGAATCTAGACGCTGTTTTACGATCCGAAAATCCACCCTTCAGTCACAGCCACCCCTTGCTGTCTTGTCCACCTTCACCTCTAACGACCGATATATATCCAAATAATACAATAAATGGGTTAATTTTAAAAATTTTAATCGAGAATTTAATTAAAAATATTGAATAATTTTTTTATTTTTAATTAAAGTTAAAGTCGACCTTTGAGGCAAGACCCGAAATAATGCCGTGACCTCAGAGGTATCTTTAAAGAGATTTCTCTCCTTTGAAAATGTACAGAAGAGAGTTTCTATTAAATCAAGAAGGAAATGAATATATAAAAATTATATAAAATTTAATTGAGCATAGAGTAAAAGCTTTACCAGAACTCGGCACGCTCTTTGGCAATATTCTTTCCTCTTCAAAATGTTGTTCCAGAACGAACTTTCTACAAGTTTCTAGCACTCAGGGACATACAGAAAAATTATGTATCATGAATAATCATTGTTTTACGATTCAACTCTTATGAATAAATAAGGATAAACAAAATTGAAAATTTTTCCAAGTTTTCTCCTAGAAGTACTCAAAACAAGCAATACGATTTTGAGTTATCACAGAAAATATATGTTGTGAGATCATCGGAATCTTAAAAGACCAATATCATTTATTGTAGTAATCAGCGGACTTTTTTAGCTATTATCTTAAAAAATATTTGATCATGCCCATTGCCCTTTGCATTCATTTCAGATTTTTTTCGAGGGTGAAAAAGTTAATTTTTTTCGCTTAAAATCAAAATAAATAGCGTATTTGATGTCTCTAAATATTGTTATATTAGAATTGATAAAAATTTCTTTGGAATTAATATTTTATTTTTCTAAAAAAATCATATACTATGTACCACGGGGGGGACCATTTGCATTCATTTCAGATTTTTTCGAGGGTTAAAAAGTTAATTTTATTAATTACCTCCTTGATTTGACAGGAAAAAAATTAAAGTCCATTTAAATTCGAAATTGTTTAATGAATCAATTTATACGGGGAATAATATGAAAAATGAAGAAAAATTGCTATTTCACTTCTGATACAATATTATTAGATTTAATAGAAAGTTTTGATAAAAACCACATTGCAAACTGTTATATATATATATATATATATATATATATATATATATTTTGCTTTTCGACCTTTCTAGTCATAAGCCAATTTACGATACTAATTATTTAAGGTTAAAAATAAAATAAAATGAGAGAGTCTTCTGTTTTTTAAATAAAATAATTTTTAATTATTTCTAGAGACTATAGTTTCGAAGGCATTGCCTTCATCATCAGTCTATCACAAATATTTCAAATTAGTTACAAATTAAGATTTATACATAGAAAATTTTGAAAAATATATAATGTCTTTTTCTTCATGTTTCTTCTTGGGATAATAAAAACAATTCTGTTACCATCGACAGGTGAAAATCTTTTATTCAACTAATAATTATTTAAATTTGTCTCTAGCCCCCTAGGGGTCAGGATTTAGCCGGATGCCTCGAGTCGGATTCGAACCACTTGGCTAGCAGGCTGACATGCTAGCCCTTAGCCTACCCCCCCCCCCCGCGTTAAATATATTTATTAAGGCAATAGACAAACATATATATAGCATAAATACACGAGGTTTCGATCACAGATCTTGTGATCGAAACGTTGTTTATTTATTATGTATATCTTTGTGTTAATATATTTAACAGTGCTTAATGACGCTTATATCAAAATCTCTATTAAATTATTCAACCACGAAAACTTTAATCAATCAACCACCAAAACTTTAATGAGGTTTTTTGATGTAAGAGCAATGTGAATACTTTCTTGGGAGTTCATTGAGCCCTCATTACCTCCAAAATTTTCATTTTACCTTCCTTGGAGTAATTGACCCCTGATCTATTGGAATCTTGACAGTCTAGCACCGCAGTTCCTAATCTAGCTAGATGTGATTACTCCAATGGAGGTATAATAGCTATTTTAATGGGGTAATCAGACTAATTAATATAGTAGCGCAGAAAAATGTTCTAGATCTCAAAGTACATTTGTTTTTATTGTAATAGTTTTAATTTTTATATTTAAATAGTAATTAGACCATCAAAGTCTACAAATTGAAACTGAAAGAACATTTTTAGTAGAAAAACAAACAGTCAATAATCCGACTAACTTTTTAGCTTTACTTTCTCACGAGGGGTGATCCGTGATTGGAAGAAGGTGTACACCTCTTTGGAAGTATTTTGGAAGTACTTGGAAATATTTGGAAGTACTTGGAAATATTTGAAAGTACTTGGAAATATTTGGAAGTACAAGTGGAAGTAGGTGTACTGCATATTAGGTCGCGGTTCACTCCTCGGTTTTTGATATTTTTTTGAACAAGGGGTAAAGACACATGGCTTCCTTGACCATAGAGGTGATAAAACAAAAAAAGGTTAGAAAACAGTGGTCTAGTTATCTACTAGTTCCGGAAGGAAAGGAAACTCACTCTTGGCCGACTTGTTAAGCTTTAATTTTAATGAACACACCCTCTTCAATTAATTAATAGAATATCAAATAAAAAAATATTTGGCTTATCACTCCGTCTGTCTGTCATTTCTGTAGAGTGTAGAGGATGACTTATCGATTAATCGGAAGCGGATTGTGCGGAAGACGAGACAGAGAGAGGTCGTAAGTACCTGGAGGGTCCAAATCCGAGAACACTTTGATGGATGCAGAGAGTGAAGCCTTTGTTTATGTATGTGCGTAGGCGGGTTTGCCGGCATTAGTTTATGTGGCATAGAGCATTGCCGCAAGCCGAACCGGTTCAGAGACAACCCGGCATGAATAAATGACGAGAGGGCCAACAAACCAAGTCCCAGAGGCCATCCAGACACTGCTTCTGTCTCTCCAATCGGCGGATAAATTTTTAATAAATCAATAGGTGCGAGAGAAAGTGGCGGTGCGTCATGGTGAGAAAAGGTGGGTACGAAAGCTGATTAGCACAAATTAACAGATACCTTCGAAGACGGTAAGCTTTTCCGGGACCAATTACTGGAAATTTCATCCAACGGCCCTTATTAAATCAATGAAAATTGAATTTCGTTTAAAAAAAATTCACAATATCTTAATTTTTAATCTACTCTTATTAAACGAGCAAAAATTGTATATTTACTTGTTTGTATATATATTTGTTTATATATTTGTATCTTAGTTCCATTTTGAAAACGGCTTTACCGATTTTGATGAAATTCACGGGTTTTTTTGGGTGACAATTCGATCTGTCACGGTCTCATCTTCGACAAAATTGTTTTTGATGGGTTTTTTCGTAATCAAATTAATTATTCTCAGGTAGACAAATCCCATTCTTAGGGTTTTAAAAAAAGGTTTCCCTTTTCCTTTTATACCCAGGCAGACAATGGGTTGTTTGTTTCATTGTTCTAAAAGGCCTTGAAGAAGTATTGTGATTGTGGATTTTAACATATTTTGTTCTCCCTAAACGTTAGAAATATTAATAAACGTTTTATAATTGTTTTTAAAAGAACTTTATTTATTTAATAGAATAAAAAATAATCAAGAATTTATTTAAAAATATATTTCGCATAAGCAGGTCTCAATTTTCTGAAAAAACAACACATTTTGATAGGTTTTATTTATTAATTGGATGAATAAAAATGAATCATATGGTTGAATCAAAACAGGTGCAGAAGGTGGGGCGCAGTGGTGGGCAATCCGGGGGTAGGGAGAGGTTTTGGGGGTGGAGGGGGGGCTACATTGGGCGACTATTACATATTTTTGTATTTTTTAATTTGAAAGCGGCTCTCAAATAAAAATCGACCTTTTTATCAGAATTTTAAATTAAAAATAAAATTAAAATAAAACTTTTAACTGAAGGAAGAAGTTACCGAGCATCGCTCGGTGCCTCCAGGTACTATAATTTTATTACAGAACAAAACCAAGTTTTTTTTATTTTCATCACTAATTTTGCTGAAGAAACTGATTGGGCTCTTATAGCACAGAACATTGTATTGTAATCAAGTATGTTAGCAGGTATTTGGACGGAAAAGTAGCAAATCAAAAAATTCTCATCGAATAACACGACGTTTCGCCAATTTTATTTCAGCTTCATCACGCTTCTCAATGATTATAATTAATTTTAAGATATAATAGATATGCACATATTTTTGAATTAACTCAATTGTATCTGATCCTTTTATGGCCCGAACAATTATTTAATTTATATATAAGAAAGATTCAACTGACTGCATTATTATAACAACGAATAATATATCATCTTATTGATTAGATATTATTAAACCTACTATGAGGGGTCCTTTGGGCGGTATGGGAGTTTTAATTAAATGTGAACATTCTCAAGTGATAAAAAATACTTATAGTTAATCATATTATCTAGTCATCGATTCTAATAAATTTGTATAATATATCTCAACAAAAAAAATCTGTAAAAAAGCCAAGTTCGATTAATAATAACCGTTTGCCAAAAAAAGTAGTGAGATCTAATGTGCTGCCAAGTTCAACATCATCAATGTATTAAATGGGTCGAGAATATAGTAACTTCAATAAAAACGCATGTTTTTCATTTCTCATGTCCAACTATAGTTTTTATTGATTTGACATTTTTAGTTGAAATTATTTTCCTAAAACTTGGCTTTTACGCATTAAATTATTATTATTATAGTTTGATAGGGCCTCCACCACAATGCGTAAAAGCCAAGTTTTAGGAAAATAATTTCAACTAAAAATGTGAAATCAATAAAAACTATAGTTGGACATGAGAAATGAAAAACATGCGTTTTTATTGAAGTTACTATATTCTCGACCCATTTAATACATTGATGATGTTGAACTTGGCAGCACATTAGATCTCACTACTTTTTTGGCAAACGGTTATTATTAATCGAACTTGGCTTTTTTTACACATGTGTTTTTGTTGAGATTTCACTTCTTTTGTAAGTTGATGGAAATTGAAATTAAGCCTATAATTTTCACTCCTTCATTTTATGTCCTGAAGAAGAGAAAGTTTCGCTTTTTCGATTTTTCCCTTTAAATGTACCCCAAACTCTATCAGTAGGCCAAATTTCAGCATGTTTTATGTTAATCTATCCTATAAATTTAACCCTTTCATTTCGGGCCCTGAAGAAGGAAAAGTTTCGATTTTTCAATTTCGTCCTTTATTAATGTGTCAAGCTTTACCAGTATGCCAAATTTCAGCATTCTAGGTTCATTGAATTTTTAGTATATGTTAATTAAGTCTATAAATTTCACCCCTTCATTTTAGGTCTTGAAGAAGGGAAAGTTTCGATTTTTGGATCTTTTCCCATTAATTGTACCCCAAACTCTACCTGCCTGCCAAATTTCAGGATTCTAGGATTAGCGGAAGTACTCTAGAATTTTGATGAGTGAGTAAGTCAGTGAGTGAGTGAGTGAGTGAGTGACGAAAAAGCCTATCTTTGGCTTCTTGTAAGTTGGATGGTATAAACAGTAGAAATATGAAATTTTGTAATTTAGTTAAGCTTATGGACCAGTATTCTGGAAAACATTTCAGCCATGTAGAGGTTCCATTACGAAGTTACAGAGGCGTCAAAATGGCCTGAGTTGTTTCCTGTAAAGGGTAGTATGGCAGTGCACACTCCGCTCGAATCGAACTTGGCTGGGGCACTGTCGTTCCCCCAGATTTATATCCAGGGCATTTCGGTCTACAATAAAACCTTGCATACTGAAGATCGAAAAATTTATATTTTAACAGATATTAATTATGAGAATTTTTTTTAGTTAAACTTAGGCTTTAAATACCTCTCGGTTTGACAGGATCTGTCCCGGTTTGAACGTATGGATCATTTTGTCTCGTTTTTTGGAAAAGTTTAATAAGTGCTGCCACGGCAACGTTAATTGAGAACTAAATTTTAGTGTATTTCTCGATGCGATTAAAAATAAAAAATAAATAGAAGAAAAAGTAAAAAAATTCAAGACTTAGTTCGCTTGCTAGTTAGAGCCGCAACAAGTAATTTCTTTTGTAAAGTCCAATTGAATATTCTCTCTCTCTCTCTCTCTCTATAACGAGTATCGTTTTGGTCCGAGTGCAAAAAGCCATTCCTAGAATAATAGAAATTTAGAAATTAATCTCTAATAGTCTGAATCAGGTTTAAACTTGTATCCATGCAGTACAGGTTTGGACTTGTAACCTTGCCATATACCTTAGCTCTAAAGAAAAACCGATCATTCTATCCGGGCCATTTCTATTTATTTTCATCAATTCTAATGAAAGGATCGCTCACCCGCACATTAAATAATAAAAAAGTGAAAATGTTTTCAAGCCTCGGTACACTAGAGAGAGCCTAGTAATTATTAATAAATTTAAATATAAATTGTTCATTTATGCCTATAATTCTACGAATATTTCTAAAATTCTCTGATAGCGAATGACTATTTCTACATTGAATTAACAGCCTTGTTTATTTAACATACCTATCTTTGAAATTAATTTCGAAATCTCAAATATATAGTATATATATATATATTCAATTTGCATAGCTTCATATAAACCTGCCCAAAATATATATCTAAATTTATTCATCATATAAATGGAATATTTGAATAGGTAGGTTAGAGGTACGAATATAGAGGTTATCAGCTTCTTATTCATTATAAGCTTTGGTAAACAATTTTCGAAAATCTAATAAAACATTCTGTTTGAGGTTTTATTTTTAAAGGCTCTCGACTTTCCCCTAGACAGCCGGAACTATTTCCGGGAGGAAATCAATCTCCGCTTGAAAGAGCACTCGGTCTCGACTCTCTTACCTTTGGATGGTTCCCCTTTAAAAAGACATCTCTATCTCTATATCTCCTGCCTTCCTGTCTCTCTCCATCATACATAAAAGAGAGGGTTGGATTTTTACAGAAAAAAAATATATATATTTCAAAATTTCTTATCAGGATAGAAAAAAATCCATTGATTGAAGATAAACTTTGAAGTTTAATAAAATTGAAATTATATTTTTATACAGGAGATAGAACATAGTGTCTCTCGCTTCGCCGTGCAGAATATGTGTCTTTCTGCACGTTGATTAGTAAAGTATAGAGCTACATGAAAACAATATTCTCTCATCACTCCCTAAACCAAAGGTGGCCACAACGTGGTTCGCGAGCCGTATGCGGCTCTTCACTCAATCTCGTACGGCTCTTGAACCCTCTTGAATAATACTGATTTTAAAAAGTACAGGGTAGCGCATAAAGATCTACAACATTTTGAAGAGGTATAAAAAAATGAAAAAATTAACAAGAAAGAAACTGAATATATTTTTGAAAAGAACATAAAATATATTTAAGCACTATATATTATATAATATATTTTTTTAATGTATTTTAAACATTATCAGACAAAAAGAGGAGGGGGCGGGGCCAAAAATGAAAATTCTAGCGCTTTCGACCAAACTCAACCAAATTTCGTATACATATTCTGTGAGCCCCAAAAAGACTAAAAATGCAAAAACTAACCACCCAAAATGGGGCAGGGTCAAAAATGAAAATTCTACCCCTTTCGACCAAAATCAACCAAATTTTGTATACATATTCTGTGAACCCCCAGAAGGCTAGAAATTCAAAAACTAACCACCAAAAATGGGGGAGGGTCAAAATTGAAAATTCTAGCCCTTTCGACCAAGCTATGTATACAAAATTTGGTTAGTTTTTGCATGGCCAGCCTTCTGGGAATCAACAGAATGTGTATACAAAATTTGGTTGAGTTTGGTCAAAAGGGCTAGAATTTTTTTTGACCCCCCCCCCCCCTTTTGTCTCATAATATTTAAAATACATTTAAAACAAATTCATTTATTTTATTTTCAAAAATATATTTAGTTTTTTTCTAGTTAAATGTTTACATTTTTTTTTATATCTCTTCAAACTGTGGTAGACTATGCCCCACCCTGTATAATAATTAAATTAAAAAATTAATAATACAAACATTCAATTAATTTGTAATTGTAATTAATGTGTAGAGAAAAAATATATATGTTACTTCATTTATATTTTATTAAATAAAAAAATGTGTCTTTTTTTTAATAAAACATTAATTATTAATCTCAAACAATGTGGCTCCCTTTGAAACAGTTTTATAAATTTTCGGCTCCCAAAGTTAAGGTTAGTGACCACCCCTGCCCTAAACAATTATACCTACATATACATTTTTCCACACTAAATAAAAGTTCATATTATAATTAGGAAACATTGTTTGTGGCTATAGAATAAATAGCTCCCTCACTTGTGAGAATATAACAATTACCGAAAATAAAATTAAAATTAGACTACTAGGTAGGTTACATAAATAAATGAACAAGACTCAATATAAATTTTGGGGCACTAGCCCATCTTCAGGAGTTTTTAGGTTGGTTGGTTAAATATAAAAATATATGCAAGGAAATGCGATATTTAATCAATTTTATTAATGAAATGAATAAATCAAAGATTTTAATAGATATGTTTATATTGCATGTAGGAGAGTCTTGTCCCTTCGTGAGTCGATATATATAAAGGGTTAATTTCTAAACATTAGCGAAAGCAACTTGTTTTTTCTTTTTTTGAAATTTGAAATTTCAATTGATAAAGGGTTGAAATTCTCCCGGAACGTCTGGTTTAATAAACGTTTCTAAGATTGTTTTTTAAACGATTTGTATTTTTTTTTAATATCTTTAGATTACAATAAATAAATAATTTTTTCTTTTCACTATAAAAATATTTATTATAATTTAATATTTAGTCAATCAATGTGAACTCCTGAAGATCGGCTCGTCGCCCAAAATATATATTGAGAGTCTTGCTCATAAACAATATTTCTTTTATTTATGAAACCTACCTAGTAGTCTAATTTTAATTTCATTATATATGTTTAATCTCGAACCAACATTATGCTCCCTGAACAAAATTAACTAAAATACTATTAATATTCAGTGAAATTATCAATATAATAATTTAAGAAAAAATTAACCACCAAAAATTAAGTAAGTGCAAAAACTCATACAAAATGGGGACTAGGGCTGGGGGGGGGGGGATTAAAACTCTAGGTCCATTGTCCGATCTGTACTCCAATTTTACAGAGTTGCTATTATATTAAGTATCGCTGCATATCAACTACCCGAAATATAGGCTAGTATAAGATTTAGAGACTAAAACATATAAAATAAAAATATACATATAGAAAAATTTGACTTTTAATGCATTTTGAAATAAAAGCATTTTTTATATACCTACTTTTATTTATTAATTAATAAAATAATACCTAAATATTAATATTAAACATAATGTATTTACAGAAGAGTTTTTGCTTACCTTTCGGGTCCATATGATCTTGGGTACTGGGTTGCCACTTGCCCGACATTCTAAAGTTACCGATTCCCCTTTTTTATATTCCACTTCACTTTTCATTAATTGATTGAGTCTCGGAGGAACTGGAACAGAAACAGAAAACAAATTTAAATATATCTCAATGCCATCCAAACTTTAGTTTGATATTAAAATTTAGACAATTAATTATTAAACGATTTTGCCACCATAATTATTATTAATAATCTTGAAAGGTTAGTATTAGCATTAGAACTCATTATTCTTTAAATATTAAGAAATTTTTAATCAACTTGGATGTGGACTCCTCTGAGTATTATTTAAAGCCATTTTCAAGCTAAATCTAAATTAATTTTACATTCTCTTCCTGAAACTAGAAAGACAGTTCGCTTCTTATTTATATAATTTGCATAAATGATGTCTTGAATAAACAAAATTGATGTCCCTAAAAGGGAAGATACATCACGCAAGGTTTGTCCTTATCATTGAATTAGTAACAATTATTCAAAACTTTTCCTCTTTGGGGGAAAATATACCACTATGTGAATCTATCAATAGAATTATACACTCGAAATTCTAATTTTATTTTCTTAAATAATTTATTCATTTTTAAATTTTAATTTTAATTTGGACACTTGAATTATCTGACAGCATACATGAGTGGGTTGGTTATATGAGGCACATTCTCAAACGCTGAATATAGCTCGAATTCATTTCTTCTAAAAATCTTTTAACTTAATTAATTATCAGGGATATACCCAAGAGGACTCACTCCCCCATCCGGAAATCATCTAGTTAACATTAAATGAGCCGTTTATTTTGAAAGTGGCGTAAGTCCAATTTTGAAAAAAATGAGTTTATATCAATTTCAGTTAGACATAAATGTCTTCTTTTCATATTTATAATATCTCAGTCAATGGAGTACAAATCCTCGTGAATTTGTCAAAATAAAAGTACTCGTATATAGGTATATAAATTTGAATTCAGGAAATTCTAATATATATATATATATATATATTAAAATTTTATTTAACATATTACGAGCTCTATCATATTCTATGCCAATATTTTTTTTAGTCCCTTCTAAAAAAAAAATTGTTCTACCCCAAGTCACATCAACAATTTCAAAGTTTACGCGAAACGTATAAAAACTCAACTCAATTTTGCTATATGTGATAATTTTGTTCATAAAATTTTATATTGTCTTATAATTAAAATATACTACCTCAAGGGTGTCCACCCTTTTGGCTTACACGGACCACATTTGAAGAAAAAAAATTGTTTCGGACCATGGATAAAATATTATAATACTTTTGATATTTGTTATTCAAAAAAGATATAAAAGATATTAATTTGCCGATGGTAATAGATTCAAATTTACTAGAAAATCATAAGATGGTGTCATCTATTAAATCCGATGGAATGGAATATTTTTAATTATATGACAGAGGGGTTGTTTTTCACCCCCTCGGGAATCGAACCCGAGTGCCAGTAACAGCAATCCGGGCCATCTGACTCACCTGCAGGATGCGGACCTCTCTGACATATGTAAACGCGTAAAATATTTTACTCAAAGATTGTTATCTTAATTTGTAAAATTTCGAGATATAGTGATTCTAAATTTAAACATATAGCCATGCCATATAATTTAAATAACGGTCATTGAGTGTTTCGAATTTTGAAGAGATTCAAAATTCGAATGGCAACCCCTCTGACATATAATTAAAAATATTCCATTCCATCGGATTTAATAGATGACAACATCTTATGATTTTCTAGCAAAAAAAAAATTAACAATGTAGAAATAAGAACTTTATTAAGTTTTAGCTCATAGTGAGCTTCTAATTTTGCTTTTCATAAATTTTATACTTGAAAATAGCTTCTCGAATATTCAATTTGTCTTTCAGATCGTTATCTAATTGTTGTTCTAAAACATTTACTCAGAAAGTTTGCAAGTAGAAAATTTATTTCTAATGAAAATGGAGTCGAAAATAGACCAAAATGATAATTATTTTCTCGGAAATCTTGAAATCTAGTTCCAGATTCAAAATTTAAAATTAGCACTTTTATTTTTCGAAAACTTCACAGTAGATTTTCAGATTTCTTATTTTAGAGAAAAAAAAATTATCAGGGCAAATGGTTGTATATTTTCCAGTATCTACATATGAATCTCAATGTTTTAAGGAATTTTATGACTATATTGGGCCATGGGTTGGACAGCCCTGGTTTAAATCGAATGAGATTAAAGAAGGTTATGAGTTATGAGGAATGATAATTTATTTTTTAAAAGGGTCACGGATATAATAATCCGTGCTGTCCATTATCTATTGACATATAAGAACTTGCAAAGATCCAAAGACAAGTCCTGACAAGTTTTAGTCAAGTAGAGAAATTATCAATTAAATGTGATTGTTCTAGAAAATTCCTTGTCTCCTTCTACTAGAATGATTTCCATATAGACTTGGTTAGTGTAGTAGCATATAAATTATTGAAATAATAAATATTTTAGAAAATGAAAATATGAAAAGAAGAAGAGTTTTAAAATATTCGAAACTTCATTAATTTTGCTATGTTAAATGTAGTTGAGCTTATAATTTTGCTTTTAGTGAATTTTATTCTTGAAAAAAGCTTCACGTACAAATGTACATTGATATTTCGAAAAAGTGAATAAATATTATGTTGGGCCATACTCATTGTAGTGCTGGGCCGCATGCGGCTCTCGGTCCACGGGTTGGACAGCCCTGCAACTACCTAATATGAATTTATTAAGATGTAAAAATCTTTAAAAATCTGAAAGTATATTTATACTATTTATTATAATAGTACGTACCTATTTAGGTAGTAATTTAGTGATTGAGATTGTTTGTCAAATATTTTTAAATGAAAGTCCCTACTAGATTAGACAATTTTGATAAAAGAACGTTTCGATACCTAATTCTGGAGTCACTTTCAAATGATTGTGAAATCATTCCAAGAGATAGACTGGGAATGTTAATATTTCCCTAGAGCTTTCCTTGTTCGCTCTACAGTTATATCTATAACGTTCCAAATCTGATTCCGCGGCATTTCAGCCCCCGACAAAATATCCTTCAGACAAAATACCTCATGCCAAAATAACCCTTCCCCTCGTGAATCTTATGAGTAATGCAAATCGACTCCGGTTCGGTTAATATATATTCACCGAACCTCCGAAAGTTTAGTCCGGGCGGGGTGTGTTTCGGGCTCCCATTTTTTTTCTAATCAAACACACATTGAAAACCGAACCAGCCAATCGTCGGGCGGGGTGTGTTTGGGGCTCCCATTTTTTCCTAATCAAACACGTCCCTTAATCTCTTTTGTATTCTCCCTTATACTGGGGAATATTTTGTCAGAAGATATTATGTCGGGGGAAATTTTGTCCTTGGGATATTTTGTCGGGGGATGTTTTGTCGGAGATATTTTGTCGGGGGCTGAAATGTCGCGGTACCCCAAATCTACCTATAGAATTTTAAAACGACCACAAAATTGGATGTCGATTAAGACTAATTATAATAAATTCACCATCCAATCTGCACAAGAGCTTTTTTATTTTTTTTTCCATAATCTCTTTTTTCATTATTTTATGTTCTCTAAAGTTTTTCATCTCTATGCATATGATTTCGATTTTTATTATAAAAAACAATTTTATTGGCAAATAGCTTCCAATTTTCAACTGCGCATCTCAGCCATCTTGTTTCTTTTCGAAACCGCCCTTATTTCCTCTTAAAGCGTTTGATCTTCACGAATATATCCGTCAATTTCGTTTACAATCTTCTTTATCTTTCCGACTCATCGTCTTTTTTTTCTTCTATTCTATATCGCAAAGTATCTTCTTTTTTTTCATCTCTCTCTTTCCATCTCTCGTATACCTTTAGATATCCGCTCTCTCTTTCTTTCTCTTTGAATTTTCTCATTTCAAATTAAATTATCCATTTTATGGATTCAAGTTGGCTTTTAAGAATTCACGATTTAATTATCCAATAATAATATTTTCTTTATTCATTTTCTCTATTTATTAGAAAAAGATATATAGTAAATCATTTAAATTTTAATGGAATTTGATTTTTTAGAAATGAATAAAATAAATTACAGTGTGACTTTTGCTAATAAAAATATTTTTATTAAGGACTATTGTTTCGTATAGCTCTTGCTTTATCTTCAGCCAAATATAATTATTGTTTATCGATATTTCATGCCATTTTACCAAGATTTGGTTTTCATTCTTTTTAAAAAATGGAAACAAGTGGTTACTTATTTATTTTATGAAGAAAATAAAAACAAAGCTTTTATAACCTTAAAGTTTAATTATTTTTTATCGATATTTAGATTATATACCAGGGGTGGCCAAGCTCCTTGATAGTCCGAGCCATTTTTCAAAATTTGAAATGTTTCGCGAGCCGCAATTAAATACGTATTCAAAAGGTATGCAAAAAAGGTATTAAAAATTTTTTTTTACAGAAATTAAATTTATTGAAAACATATAAATAAAAGTACAAAATATGTGTATTGAATTTAAATATTAAAAATTAAACACATTTATTTCACTTCTCTTGATAATTCTTTAAAATTTGGGGAATAATTGGTGACAGCACTTCTCAGTAATTCTTTGAGATGCTGGTGAAATAAAATTTGTTACAACGTTGCACTTAGTCTTACATATTTGCCGTCAGTAATTTCATTTTAAGACATTTTGAAGCACATACGGAACGATAATAATTTTTTAAAATATAATAGCACAAAAATGAAAAGGGAACTCGGGTATATTTATCTAGAGCCACAAAAAATCCTTCAAAGAGCCGCATTTATCTAGAGCCACAAATAATCCTTCAAAGAGCCGTATGTGGCCCGCGAGCCGCAGGTTGGCCACGTCTGTTCTATACATTCATTAATTTTTTGTATATTGACAAAAAAAGTAATTTTTAAAGGAATTATCTTAGAATAAGGAAAGAAATATTATATAATGATTAATTTTTTTACTTTACCATACAGGGTATGGTCAAGTATTGTAATCGTGCATGAAAAAAGTGTTTTTTTTTTCCTTTTTTTTCGAAATATCTCAAAAACGGCTTAAACTATTTCGATTAAAAAAATTGAGCGAAACCATGACATTTCGCTCTACAAAAAAGCCCTTATAAATAAACATCGAAAAAATTATATTTTTAGAGTTAATAATTGTTTTGTCAAAATGTCTGTTAGTCTGTGCGTTACCAAATTTTGTGGACGAGCTAGCTCAAAAACTAGTGTGAATATCGAAACCAAATTTCACACGTAGTTTTGGTCCATTGAGATTAAGAGCTGATTAGATTTTGGTGCATATCGACCCAAAATAAAGGGAGCTGGAGGGGGGTTAAGAATTAAAAATCTAGGCCATTTGACCAAACTCAACCAAAAACTAACCGCCCAAAATGGGGAAGGGAGGGGGGGGGGGGGATAAAAATAAAAAATGTAGGCCATTTGAGCAAACTCAACCAAATTTTGTATACATAATCAGTGGACCCCCAGAAGTCTAAAAATGGAAAAACTAACCGCGCAAAATGGGGAGGGGAGGTGGGGGGTAAAAATTAAAAATCTAGGCCGTTTGAGCAAACTCAACCAAATTTTGTATACATAATCAGTGGACCCCCAGAAGATTAAAAATGCAAAAACTAACCCCCCTTCCCTACATGATTATAAATAATTTTATTAAATATTAAATATAAGTGAGGGGCAAGGTTGTATGGTAAAGTCAAGTGGATGGACACATCAGAACACCTCAGCTTATTTAAAAATAATTTACTGAAGCATATTGAACCACAAAAATATGTGTGAGCCTCATTCACATATGCTCACGGCGGAATTGAAACTTCTTTAGCCGTAGATGTTATTTGTATTTAATGGCCAAAAAATTTATCCCCCTTAAAAAATCATAATCCAAAGACATCTATTAAACTTAAAAACATTATATACAAAAATAAGATCTACGGCTAAATTAATTTAAATTTCCTAATTTTAATAAATTTTATTTGTCATAAATTATTAGTGGGTTTTAAAATAATAATTTACATTTCCTAATTTTTATAAATTTTATTTGTCATGAACTATAAATGGGTTTTAAAAAAATATTTCCCCTTTATTGTAAAAAAAATCAACCAAATACATCGCTAAAGAAGTTTCACTTCAAAAATAAGTACTTAGTAAAGAAGTTCGTTCTTCTTTAGAATCCGTGACATTACTTATGTCTATTGATATAGAAATTGCATACAAGATACCAAGGGCTCAGATATAAAGAAAGTGAAAAAACATTTAATTTGATTAATTGGTAAAATATTATAATATCACTAGCCATCCAGGAAATTTTAATTTTTGAAAAGAGCCTTAAAATTGATATTTTTGTAAATATGGATTACGATTGGGTCTCTGAGATCCTCTATAAAGCGAATGAGCTGGGTTCAATTCTCAAGTACTTGGAAGGGGTCACGTGGGCTTAGATAGGCCTTCTCATTGGCATTTAGAGCTCGGACTTTTCAGGCTTCATGGACACGCCTCTAATGATTTCACCAATCATTTCTAAGCAATTGGAGACAGCATGAATAGGAATAAAGACTGGCTGGCCTGTAAGCGGCTGCTCTCAAGCTATCGCATTGCTGGTTGCCTAACCAGGACATCTAGGAGAATATAGGTTTTCATCATGTCTAAAGGAACATATTATCTAATATACACTACGCTCTTTGCTGTCTCTAGGGCGAACTGTCCTCTAAGAAGCAGGCATGGCTTAAGGGGTTCCGGGACTGTTTATCATTTTTTTAAGAAAATTTTTGAAGTTGTTCGTCTGTCCCATTACCGAGAAATAAATTATTGAAAATTGTCCTTTTAACATGGAAGTAAATGGACCGAGCTTTTAAAAGGGCTATAACTTCTATACAAATTATACCATTTTCAATAAATTTATACAGATCAATAATTCAACTTTTTTGAATCGAATGATACATTTTTCAATAGATTTGACAGTCTAGTTAATTAGTTATTCACAAATGTAAAATATAAAAAGTTATTTGCAGCCAACAGAATATAACAAAAGCACTAGTGTAGAATTCCAACTCTATTTTTTGAAATCGTTTTTGTGTTAAATAAATGTTTTTATAATGAGAAAAAAATTTATTTCAAAATATTCTTTTTATTAATATTATCAAAATAAAATTATTTATTCGAAATTAACCTCATTATTAACAATTTTTTTATTAAAAAATTTAGTAGGCAGATGATTTTTTCGGAGGTCAACCAGATAGATAAGCTGTCCCGAACTCCCTTAAGTGACACTTATTTCAAAACACTTGGACAAAATTGCACTTTTAGCCACGCCCACTTTAATCTGATTAGAGGAGTGACCTCTCTACCTAGAGTTATTCTGGTATTGTAATTGCACCCTAATAAGTAGAGATCACAAAAATTAATTCTGGAAAAAAGTTGCCCAAAAAGTCTCGCTTTTTGCATAAATAGTCTCTTAAAAACTCTGTAATTTTTAGATAAATAGTCTCTAAATAGCCTTTGTCAGGAAAAAAGTATCCATAGGTACCAGAGTTTTCCAACGTGGAGCCCACGCCTCACAAGGAGAAATTTGATTGTTAAGGGGGGGGGGGGGCAATTTAAAAATGGGTTCGTCCAGATAAAAATAAGAATCTACAAAATTAGTTTTCATTTTTTTTTTTTTTGTGAGGGTGTAAACATATTATAGTAGTTGAATTTTGATGAAGTGGTATCCCATGAAAATTAAACACTATTTTCAAATAAAAAACTTTACTCGGAATGCTATTTCAACCGTTTATAAACCAGTGTTTGTTATTACTTATGAGCTAAAGTTTGGTAGAGATGTTTTTATTAATTATCTACACACCTTTTGTCAACCTTAAACTTTCTTTTTCAAACTATTCGCTAAAGAAAATGCCCAAATGCAGACATCCTACCTAATCTTGAAAAATTATTCATTCAATTATGCTTTGAAAATACATTAATAAAAATTTTATGATATGTGAGTAAACTTATCATCGATTCTAGAATTAAATATTAAATAACTTACATAAAAAGCAACAAAATTAATATTAAACAATATCGTTCACGAGTGTATTTTATAACCCTACATTTTAAATGATTTATTTGTTAATGATTGACTCGGTCGTCCTATTAAAATAAATAGCAGACCATTTCATACAATTTATATACTAGTAGGTACAGCTAATAATAATAAATTTAGAATAATTATAAATTCATTTACATTGGATTTGATTACCATAAATCTATTTGTTATTAAATAAATCAATGACGTTATTATATACATACATATGGAGATAATGTAGGGGTTAAGATACTAAGCACCTAGATTTAGTTGATTGAATTTCTATAACAACTTATAAAATATGGTATATGTAGGTTATAAATAAAAATACAAATTAATCGACCATATAATATTTTAAATAATTAAATGTAGAATATATTCAAATCAATACTAACAGTAATGATTTTCTTTAATAGAATATATTCATTTCAATTCGTTTATTTTAAATATTAGCTAGATAATACAAAATAGTTTGAGCATATTCACCAAAATCCCATTTAAAAGTTAGAAATTGAATTGACTTAGTGAAAATAGTTAAAAACGCCCAATGAAAGGAAATGATGACTTATGACATTAGATTGCTAAAAAATAGAGTACCTACATATATAATTTTATATACCTAAAATTTGATAATAGCAATTTTAATTGTACCACATAGACAAAGATATTATTAAAAAAAAATCCCTCTATTATGAAACTATTCGAGTTAATGCACATATAGGTATATTTATTTATACGTTTTTCTTTTTCCAATGGCCAATTTTATGTTCTTCCTGAATATTGACCTTTCCTTCTTCAACACCCTCTATATTCTCATCACGTTTCGACCCAAATTTTCAAGTGCTTCTGAAGTCGTTTTCAACATGACTGAAAATTATATCCTGTCCGGTCTCGTTTTGACAAGAATAAATGTGTAGCCTTCATGTCAAAAATGATTTCAATAGCCCTTGAAAACAACTCTAAAATTAGGGTCCAAAACATACGAAATATAGGTATAGGTAATCTGATGCAAATATATCTCATCAAAAATATCTTATCTGGGCAAAATAATGTTTTTTGTAAATATGAATAAATAAATAAAGTTTATTAAACCGGAAAAATTTAAAATCCGTATCATTATTTAAATAGATGTATAGATATATATAAATATGGTAGGATTGAATAACCCAACTGAGGGTCATCTATCTCACTCGCCTCCCCAATGTGAAATAGCGGTAATTCTCACTCAGCAGGGTTGACGCAAATATTTATCTTTAATTATCATTATTTACATTAATCTTGTTTAATTATTATAATTCACGATTGTGTTTCGTATATTTAATAAAATAATTTATTTCTCCTATTCCAAGCCCATTCCTCCACCACACCCCTTCCTTCTCTTTTTCTACCCATTTCCCTTGATGTTTTTTGAATTATATATAAAATATACCCACATAATATACTATAATATATAATAAAGTATTTTTTTTTTTAGAATTCCGATCAAAAGTAAAACGGGACCCTATTACTGATGTCTGGCTGTTTGTCTTAAGTCCGTCCGCACGACTGTAGAGCATTTAAGCTGGAAACTAAACGAGATACAAACATGAAATTTACTATGTGTATTTATTTTTTAGGAAATCAAATATTGTTTTTCTGCCTTCACTGCTTCATTTACCTTAAAAAGTTTTATTTCTTTGCTTATTTAATCGACAATAATAATAAAGTTATCAGTAATGCGCGTTTAAAAATGAAAACCCGTTATATGTATTGTATATACGCAGGCTTCCTCTGCCTCCCAGGCTATCAAGTAGCTAGTAAAATTATATTTAATCACTAAACAAAATTTCAAAATAATTTATAATCCAAAGATCCGGGACGTTCTAGAAATTAAACCACCGAAGGACTTTATCAAAAAACAAACCTCGGCGACAACATCATCTTTTATAAAATTTATTTTCTCATTAATATATCAAAGAATAATTGATACGTCAACGAGAATTATTTTGACCGCGCTGATTTGAAAAAGAAATTTTTATCTCGCGAGACTACTGCGGATTACGCTATTGGAGTCTGCGGAGTATTAAGTCTGGACCAAGAGAGAAAAAGATGTGATCTACTTAGCTACAATCCAACGTCATTTCGCGTATAGCCCGCTAGACATTCGGATGGATCACCAAGTGAATTTGAAATCTCAGATGTTATATATTCGATCTCCCAGTCCAGAGCGCTAGATCTATTAGCATGTATGTTAGATGCCTGCCATTAATTAACGGAATGTTTTCTACATTCGATTCAATCGCGAATCTAATGTAGGGAATTTTTGTCAAATATTGAGTGAAAATAATATTTGAACTTATATATTTCTAACTTGAAATAATGATATTAAATAAAATTTATTTTCTCATTAATATATCAAAGAATAATTTCTCGTTGACGTATCAATTATTCTTTGATATATTAATGAGAAAATAAATTTTATTTAATATCATTATTTCAAGTTAGAAATATATAAGTTCAAATATTATTTTCACTCAATATTTGACAAAAATTCCCTACATTAGATTCGCGATTGAATCTAATGTAGAAAACATTCCGTTAATCATCTTTTATATTTTAGAATCCTAAGGCTAATTTGACGCGACAATAAAATAATAATAATAAAAACAGTATAATTTCCTTATCTGCGTTTCTTTACTCCAATAATTTTTTTTTAAGATTGAAGCTTTTTCAATCAACAATAAGCCACCTAGTCGGATTGCATAGCTACCTTGGTTCCTTAACTCGTAACTTTCAAAATACTTGAGCTATCGAATTCGAAATTATTTGTCTTTGATATGAAAAGGCCTAGAGGTACAAAAAATACCTAAAAGTGGGCAGTTTGGGATTCTTATATTTTCATTTTAAAGCAATATATTTCAATAAATTGAAAAAACCAATCAGCTTACTATTCCAGCAAAACGAATTTACCTCAAATTGGGTATTTGAGAAATTACAGATATAATAATAATAATATTTATAAATTCAAATGACTGATAATGAGAGTAAAACCTTCGAAACTATACTCTATAAAAAATAAATTGTAGGCATATGTTTATTTGAATCAAGTAGCAGATAACTTCATTGATTTCTTCATATTAAACAATTGAACTTAATTCTTTGCCTATTACCATATCTGGTGTAGTGCTTACAATGCACAACATACGATGGAATGGGCTACAATAATAGTTGCTTTTATAATATGTTCCAAGCATTGCAGGATTTACGTATAAGCTACAAAAGCTATAGTTTAGGCCCCCTCCCCAAAAAAAAAAAAAAAAAAAAAAAAAAAAAAAAATCGTCCCATTCAGCAATTTACAGCAAAATTTGATCCTTTTCTAGCAAGACATATAAAAGAATTTGGGAATAAAAGATCAGGTGTCACATCTTATCTTTCTAAAACAATATGTGATGAATTTATCTAAATTATGGCACATAAAGTAAGAGACTCAATCTTGGATGATTTAAGAACTGCAGGCTACTTCAGTTAAAGTAAGTTAAAGATTTATTATTTCACTATCTATATACTTCTTAATTGTATTTCAGTTTAACCTTCTAGGTATCCGAAAATCATATTTGGCACTGACATAATATCTGGACTTATAAAGGGCCCCATATCTCAAATAGCTTAGGGCCTTATCAATTCTAAATCCGTCCCTGGTTTCAAGCTAGTCTCACTTTGTGACTCTGATAAAATGAAAGTGGCTAAATTATGGGCTTCTCCCCCAACGAGAACCCACCTTCAGTCCTCATTTCAAACTTCTACATTTCTGCTAATAGTGGAACGTAAGAGGAACAAGCCAGCTTTCGGATTCACTATACTATTCAGAATTCAGACATACAATTCTAATTCTTCTTAAAGATGTCATTACAAGATACCTCACCTTTCATGATAAAAAAATATTCTCACAAAAAATTCGAACCTTCCCAAAATAATCATTTGATATTAGTTTTAATACAGTTTTTGATTTGAGAGAAAATTAATACATTTAACTTGTATTCTACCAACCCTAATAAGGTCCCGTTTTACTTTCGGAGTGTTGGTTTACTTCACCCTAAAAAGTACTTACAGATATTATGAGATCAAATAACAAATTATAATAAATTTCCAAGCATCATTTGATTGAATTCCTTTATTTTTGTAATATCAACCATGTATTTTATTTATTATTATTTTTCGTCTTCCTATTTCAAATCAATTTTTAATTTTAACGAATTTCAAGTTAAGAAAAAAAATATCCAATCTCTCCCTCTCTTGCGTTTTGTTTTTCATTTTCAACTCGGATCGACTTACTTGTTTAGTCCAAAGAAAATGATTACTAAAAGCAAATTAATTCAAAACAGAGAGAATGAGAGAGGTATAACCTTAGAACAGAGAGCATTCTTCTTCGGAATTATTTCTCTTGAAAAAATTTCATTAACTTGTCAATTGACAACATCAAAAGACGTTTCGCACAACCTTTTTTTAATACCTATATATAATATATCTTCTGATGAGAGAGAAAATGAAAAAACCCTCATTTTTTACCATCGCTTTTCATTTTTTTTTTTTTTTTATACAGATAAATGGGCGATGCTGTCGAACGCTCCTTTTCAGTGTAGCAGTACCTTTCTTTGGCTCTTATCGAGACTTCAGCTCTAATGAGCCTGAAGAAGGAGCGACATCTGATAGCTAAACTTTCTGCAAGTGATACAATAAAATTAAGGGGTTGTTTATTGGATCGCTAGACATCCTGTGACAGAAGCCGAGTAATGAGATGTCACTGTTTAAAAATGTATTTTTTTTTTGTTTCCAACTTCTTTAATGTTGTTCGAACTTGAATGACGTAAAAATAACAATCTCGCTTAGCCGACTAAATTTTTGTGAGTTTAGCAAACTAAGCGAGGTAAATCCATCCAATTCCACGTTAAAGAGATCCATGACTTGGCATATCTTCTCAAGGGCTTTATTTTTTTTATTTTTTAATGATATTGACGAAAGAAGGTTCACGAACTATAATTCTCCTGTCGTTTAGATCAGGGAATATCCTTAATCAGCATGAATTATGACACCGTCTTAAAATGTCAATAAAACCATTAAAAAAAATTTTTCTTCATTTTTAAACTGGAAATTCTAAAACTAGAGACCCTGAAATTTAATCAGTTCTTCACAGAATATAAATATTTTGGCACCAGAACAAACTTTCTACGACTTTTGGTTGCTCGTATCGTGGGTATTGTAATCAATATAAATCATTTTTCCTCACGAGCCAGACATTTTTAATCAATGAAGCAGCAAGAACAATTATGCATAACGTCTTGAATTAAGTAGAGAACATCATCCTCAGTAATTTTTCCAATAAAATCAAATTCTACTAATATCGGCAAATTAATTTTTTTAATTTCATCTAAAATATTTCATAGCTACAAGGGAATCTATTTGAGATGTATTTTATTTTAAATTTAAAAGCCCGTTTCTGATTTAAATCTTGGGTGGCCATATAATCGTGAAAATATTTTCAAAGATCTTCCAATAATGAAATTTATACAGATTTATTACTAAATTTACATACTTTTAATTATTTTATTTTCCCCACATGCACAGAGATTCTATTGGTATCTCTATGCCAAGGTGGTCCAATTGCAGATACCATTATTAAGCACATAATATCCATTGACTTCCAATTTTAACCCAATGATCACTATTTATTTATTTATTTTGTTATACACCTATTCTTCGTGAATTTGTGACTCTGGCTAAATGAGGATTTAGTTCCCGAGGCCAAGGGGGTAGAAAAAAAAATATTTTCTATTTATCTTTAAGTAAAACAAAAACAAATGCGTTTTATATTCTTTTATTTAATAAATTATCATTTTAATGTCAAATCTCATTAGAAAATTTTTTCAGAACATCCAGACATGTTTCGGGTTTCCTCCGAAATCATCTACGTTGGTAATATTTTTTTAAAATCATTCAGCCATAAAAGTGCACATTTCCTAAATGCACCAACAAGGAGACCCAAAATATTTTATTTAAATTCGTTACATACCTATATATTATATTTGTATGTGTTTATTTGCATCAAACAGAGTATAACCTCATTGATTTCTCTTTATGAAAATAATATAGAATGGATTTGTTTATGTTTTATTTAAATTTTAATACATAATTCACAGTAAAAGATAACGTTTTTTTTTTTTTTTTTTTTTTTTTTTTTTTTTTTG
>JALMQS010000085.1:9322952-9336919 GCA_024734495.1 Forficula auricularia | reverse complement strand
TTTTTTTTTTTTTTTTTTTTTTTTTTTTTTTTGGCTTTCGGCTATGGTAGCCATAAGGCATTTACGATACTATTTATTTTTATTTTTAAATTTGTCTCTACCTCGGGGGTCAGATTTTAGCCGGATGCCTCGAGCCGGATTCGAACTCGGGTCCTCTTGGTTAGCTGGCTGACATGCTACCGCCTAGCCTACCCGACCCCCCAGATATACGTTATTTGAATATTTTTATTTCTCTTAATGAAGTTTCTCGGTATATTTCGATCTTCAATACGAATAAGAGAAAGTTGTTTTGATATGGCAGATAAAGTAATATCTACTTACTTCTTAATAAATAATATCATTTGAGTTGAAGAAGAGAGAGAAGTGCAAGTTGCTTGGAAAATCAAAGTTTATGCTTTGTATCATTCAATAATTGTTTAAATTATCTTTGAAAGATATCTTAATCAAAGCAAAAGCACGATTTAGAATAAACGTCTCATCCGTAGTATTACGAGAGACTAATTACTAAAGGATGACGTCAAAGAAATTAATATAAAAAATTATTCAAGAAGAAGAATATCATCCTATTAACTTTATTTTTTTTTGCTGAAGAATCAGAAGGAGTTAAGGAATTCCGCTAGCTAGGAAGTAAAATAACATGGGATGGGAGGAGCGAAAACGAAATTAAATCGAGAATTGCCCAAGCAAAAATGGGGTTTAATTCAAAACAAAAACCTCTATGCTCCTCCTCAATCAGCTTAGAAAACAGGAAGTTGCTATTGAAGACATATGTATGGAGCATAGCCATGTACAGGTGTGAAACCTGGACAATTAGAAAAGCGGAGAGAAAGAGATTAGAGGCTTTCGAAATGTGGTGCTACAGAAGAATGATGAATATCAAATGGATGGATAAAATTACAAATGAAGAAGTTGTGGAAGCGTCTGAAGAAGAGAAGAGGTCAGATGATGGGGCACACACTGAGACATGGGGGACTGCTTAGGGATATCTTGGAGGGGGAGGTGGGAAAGAAAAGGGGAAGGGGAAGACCCAGATTAGAATATTTCAACCAAATAATTGGGGATATGGGATGCCAGACATTTAGAGAGGTCAAACAGCTGGCGGGGGACAGAGTCGAGTGGAGACGGATTGTTGCATCAAACCAGTCTTAGGACTGTATACTCAATGATGATGAAGAATCAGACTTTGATGGCGAAGATGGCTGAAATATTTAAAATACACTTGATTTTTTTTACTTACTACTCTCAAATAAAAGATGAAAATTTTTTAGATGAATTAATTATTAATTATTTTGGCTTCCCATCGAGTTGGGCTTGTTTTAGAATTTTTCTTTTTTGAGATATCGCTCTCACATAGACGTTATAAAATTCATATGTATATTAATAGGTACACCCAAATGTATGTGGATATATCTACCTAAAATATTCACAAATGGCATAATAAATAATTTGTTTTAAGCCAGCTAATTTAAATTTTTGGGCCCATTACTATTAGGTAAATGAAAATATATTCTATTTTTTACTTTTTATGAAAATGCCAGTAAAATATTCCAAATTTAGAAATGATTTAATGAATTGAAAGCATCCGGTCTACCAATAAGGTGAAAATTGAATTTCAGATGGAGATCCATTTGTGCATCCCTGATGATTGATCATCAGCCTGTTTCCCTCATTTTACCAAAATTCATTTTTATTAATTATAGACATTTTTATTTATAGATTACGCTAGGAAATATAAATATTCTTAGTAGAGAAAAATTTCCAATGGAATGATTATTATAGATATGTTAGAATAAAACGGATTGAAAAAATTACAAATTCATGCGGAATAGCCAGCCAGCCCGCCAATCAAGAATTATTGTTTGGTTGGTTGGTAAACATTTATTCAATTCAATTAAAAATCAAATCTATCTATTCGAAAAACACATACGTAAATATTGAAGCATATTTTTTATTATTATACAATTAAACGATTAATATATTTAATTTCTTCTATTTGGGATTCTAATTGAAAAAATTAGTTGAAATCTCTCATAGCTTATATAAATATAAGAAATCATATTTCAATTCTTATGATGGCTGTACACTATAGAGTATAGAGTAAAATCTAGCTAGAGGGGACTGCCCGCTATCCAGAATAAATTAGGCGCGCCACAAGTGCAGCTTAATACATTTTTTTTTTAAATAATCGCCACTTATACCACCTCTACTTTATTCTTAGTGGGCAGTCCCCTCTAGCTGGATTTTACTTTATAGTGTACCTGGACCCTTATAACCTACTTGATTACTTATCCTTTTTACTTAACCTCTTAGCCAAGTATACGTACACTTATATTCACTTTCAGACTTAGCAGGGCCGCCGAGAGCTTATCTGGGCCCCGGGGTTGGATTTTATCGCCCCCCACCTTATTAAATATTTATTAATTTTTTAAATATTTAATATATTGTGAAAAAAATATTTTTTGAGCATGGGCACCTTTCAGAAGCAAGGACCCGGAGCTGCCACCTTTGCACTTTAATATTGGAACTCTCTACTCTTGACGGCTTATTATTATTTAACCACAAAAATTAAGAAATGGACTTATCCGCAAGAGACGATATAATAATAAATAAATTGGCTAAAGCTTTGGTACTTAAATTATTTCTAAAAAATTTTTGATAAAAACATGTTCACAAATAAATATATCAATTAATTAAAAACAAATATGTTATACCCTATGGAATTACTGAATTTAATATTTATATCAATTTATTTAATTATGTATTACAATTATAATAAAATTTTTATTAAATTAATTTAATGCAATGGAGCTTAGAGCTGGTTGAAAATCAATCTTAGAATTCTACAGAATTGAGTATAGATGTTGTACCGGCGTACACCAGGGTGGGAGAGCGTGTAGAGGACTGGAGGGCCGGACTGAAAACAGCCCTCCAGTTAGGAGTAAATGAAAAACACTATACACAAATATATATATTAATAACGATTTAGTACCCTCTATTTAGCGGGGGTGATATGTACAAATGATGATGATTATAAGAGAGAATTAAGCCGAAAGGGAGAACCAAGCGAGATCGACTCGCGAACTAAGAAATACGATGGTTCTACGTGGAACGTTGAACGATACGGATATATGCTTGACTTCCATGCGATCACGAGCGGACGATGAGAGTGAAGCCAGCAAGCCAGGCCCAAGCAGAGAGAGGACCCGCGGCAGGCAGCGAACCAGAGGCACCAAGTTTGAGAAGGCGTCACGACGAAATAATTTAGGGGGTTGTAGCGACCGAACAGATGTGCCTATTTTACTAAGTCAATAGTAAATTAGAACACCATTTACACCCTCTTACAGCCATCACACAAAGTTGTTTGTGTATATTTCGGGTAAAGCATGGAAAACGTTCAACATCCTCAAAGGATTAACAAAAGTAACATAATTTCTAATCTTAAAATATTAGATCCGAGTATTAAAATTACTCAAAAATCTTCATTTTTATTTGATTTGATTTTTATTTTTCATGTTTAGAAAATTGTGAAAATACATTAAAATTCGTTTTCAAGAAAGTATTATTCTGAGTCTCTGGAATCAGATTCCGGATTATGATAACTCAAAAACAGAAGGCCATATATTAAGTTCGATCTGAAGCGGAAATAGTGATATTTCTAAAACAGTGAATTCGGTAGAATTTCGGATTTCGAACTTTAGAATAAATTCTCAATTTTTGCCATATTTTAGACTTTTAGCTAAAAACATTCCCAGAGTCGTCATAAAATGTCCAGCTTTGCAACCATCGAGTCTTGGAAAAGTTTTTACTTTTTCCTTCAATTTCTATATTAAATTTATTATTAGTTTTTACGCGATATAATTATTTCTACTCAGATACCTACTTATTGGGGATTGCTTAAGTGCATTTGGGAAGAGAGGCAGGAAAAAACCTAGATTAAAATATTTTCCAGAGATAATAAATAAAGGATATGAGATTTTTAGAAAAGTTAAACAGTGGCATAAGGTTGGTTGTGCCGAATCTGGGATGGTGGTTGCGTCAAACCAGACTTAGGACTGTACTATATACACCATGGTGATAATGAATTATATCTACTTCATTTAAAAAACTGATTTTGCAGACAATTTTATTTTTTTCATTTAAACTATTATAGCTTGAAAATCATTCAAAATATCATTATGTTTTCTTGAATTTCAAAATATTTATAAATAAATTACATTTTACTAATAGATTTCTTATTTAATAATTCTCGGGTCGACCTTTTAAAAGGGCGTCTATATAATTTGCTCAATTTCTTGTTTAATATAATTATAACCTTAAGGGATGCTAATTATTTGCAAAATGTACTTATTCAAATAAATTAATCTTTAGAGAAGATATCAATTCATATATAAAATAAATAAATAAAATTAAAAATCTTAATGAATCTATCTGCTATCTAATAATAATTTTCAATTCATTTTTCATTGATGGGCAAATCATTTTAAATTATGACGTGACCTCAAACAGAATTTTATAAACGTCTGCTTTTTTTTTATTAATCTATTTATTAAAAGAAAGTGAAAACTCGCAGACTTAATTAAGCCTTTTAAGCGCTTAGATATATAAACGAAAAGCTTAGCGAAAATCTCATTTATTTTAATTGCTTGCTTCTCATATTTGTTTTGAAGAATTTAATCTCGCCCAAAATACACCTATATAGAAAATATATACGTATATATAAAATATTATATATAGGTAATTACTTTAATAAACATCAACCACATTTAATACTAAAGGCTACACATTAAATACTTATGTATAATTAAAAAGAATGAAACTTTAAACCAAAGCTAGTTTTAACTAGTTTCAGAGATTAGAGATTAAATTTAAAATCTAAAATTATCCTTCGCATTATATAGAATTATAATGCAAAGATTTATTAGTGATGATTTTTGTTACATAGCCTCAAAATTAAAAAATGTGGCACTCGACTTGATACTTGATATTTCAAACCCAGATTTTATTTTTAGAGATATAAATATAATTTTTACTAATTATGTCTCTTTATAATATTAAATGCGACTAAAATAAATAAAATATAATTTCAAAAAAGAAAAAAATTCATCTTCGTTTTTTATGTATATATACTAAAACAGCCATGAAAAATTTTAAAGTAGACAAATAGAGCAACAAATTTGGTTGAAAATTTATTGCCATTGAAAGGGACACAATGAATGGAAATTTAGAATGTCTTTTAAGAAGATAATTATAATATATTTAGTCTAGGTATAGGTACTCGTATATTATATATTATGAGTAAAGTTATATAATTTTTAGAACATTAGTAGAATGTTAGAAGTTATCAGGATAGACAATGAGGCCTAGCGAATTTTTATTTGATTTGTGAATTTATAAGTTAAAATATATATATATTTACCCATGTAATAAAATTTAAGAGGAAAATGAGTAAATGATAACAATTGGGTACCTACTTATCCAGTGAATCGATGAAGTTGATTTAAGTTGTTTTTAATAAATGAAAAAATAAATAAACTAATATTAAATAATTGGAATTAAAAAAAGCGTGAAAAATTTTGAATGAAAATAAAGTATGACTTTTGACATGTAGAAAAAGTTTATTTTTTTTTGCTATTTCCTCTAAATCAAATTTTAAACTTTAATATTAAGCATGCTGTTTATAATACAAACGACCAGCCTTTAAATTTTTCTTTTAAATTAAAATTAATAATTGTATAATTGAGAAAAGTGAGGGTAAACTGATATAATTGGTAATCTATCAAGTTCACTGTATAAGATTTTTGTTATTTTTTAGAATACAATTTTTATAACTTACCCTATGAAATATTTATCATTATTTCTGATTATTTATCCTTGCCATATGAAATAAGTATGTCTTTGGATATTTTTAGATCTGGGTTTTTAAGATTTGAAATATATGTGAAATGGGAAAGATGGAAGCAGAAGGCAGTTACAATCTCAACAAGTCATTGGAATAAATGAAAGTAATGAATATGACAATTTTTAAAAGGTGGATTAAAATGAAAATTTTTCATTAAGACATCGATAATATTAATCCATTTTTAGATTTCCTATTTAAAATAATATGAACTAAATCGATACACTGAATATGGAATTATAGAATATACATATTTCCATTCTGTGAGCACATTTTGCGGGATTATATATTTTAAATAATTTAATTGAATTTATTGAAGTGAATAAAGTTAATTTTCGGACGAAAAAAATAAATAAATAAAATAAATATTTTCTCTTCTCAGCTATTGGTTGGTTCCATTTTATAACTCTATCACAAAAAAACAGATTGTCGACAGTGGTGGGTGGGGGATGGAGGGGGTATTTTCGGTCGGATTTCTTCATTTGGAAATAAACACGTTCATCAGACTTTGAGCGCAATTGGAATTGCAAACAACCAAGACGATCTCAATTTGCCAATGAAAATACACTTGACATTTGACCCCCTTTCCAACAGGGGGGGGGGGCGCAGGGGACTAGAGCCGCAGCCCCCTTTTAAGCTGGTAACTCAATGAGCTCTCTCCGGTGTCCATTGAAAAGGTTATCTGCAGTTGCACATTTGCCATGCAAAGACACCGCCCCGGAGACCAACTTGTCTTCGTTGCCTCTGCCCCTACCCTGCACCCTGGGATTAATTAATACGCCTGGCGAGTGCACAAGAAGAGACACCTCCATTCCTCATCGGCAAACGGTCTCAAATCCAGCCGATCCCCAAAAGTCTCCCAACTGTCTTATCTTTGCTACACACTCCCGTGTGCACCTTCCAGGCCAATTCGCCTTATATATTTATTTACCAGGTCCTTTCGAGGTTTTCGCGTCTAATCTCTTGCTTCTCGCCTACTCAACCCAATTAGAATTACACGAGAAAGTTCAAATATAAATAAAAGATAAATCAAATTAAACCAATTGACAATTATAAATATAATCAGTCTTAGGGAGATACAATTATAAAAGAATATGAATCGAAATAAATAAGTATTTTTTTTTTTTTGAAAATTAGATGGTAATTTTTTTCAAAAATCAACTAGATGGCTGAAACTACAATATATTAAGTATGAAACATTTCAATTAGCCGATGGTAATAGATTAAATTTTTCTTAGAAAATCATAATATGGTGTCATCTATTAATTACGATGGAATGGATTATTTTTAATTATATGTCAGATGGACTGTTTTTCACCCCCTCGGGAATCGAACCCGAGTGTCAGTAAAAGCGTTAAATATTTTATATTAATAAAACTTGAGTAAGATACGAGGTAGGTTTCACAAAAAAACCCTCGTATCTTACTCAAGTTTTATTATTATATTAAAATGTTTCACCTAGAACCAACACCGAACTCCTTAAAAGTTATTAAATATTTTAGATAACAATCTTTGAGTAAAATATTTTACGCGTTTACATATGTCAGAGGGGTTTGCACCTCACTGGTGATGGCAGATGGCCCGGATTGCTGTTACTGGCACTCGGGTTCGATTCCCGAAGGGGGGAGACAGCCCATCTGACATGTAATTAAAAATAATCCATTTCATCGGATTAAATAGATGACACAATCTTATGATTTTCTAAGTATATTATTAAGAAAGATTTTAAATTTAAGGTCAAAATTTCAAGGATTTTAGAAGAAATAATTTTATATTGTTTATCAGAGGGGCTTCATCCCATCAGGAGTTGAGATCTCAAGGGTTAGATCAACTGCTCGGAAAGCATGTTGATTCTCAGACTCCTGAGGGGATGAACACCCTCTAATAAGCAATATAAAATTATTTCTACTAAAATCTTTGAAATTTTGACCTTAAATTTAAAATCTTTCTTAATAATAGAATATATGAATATCAAAGGATATTTAGTCTCTTCTTTAAATTTCAAAGTAATGAGTCTGAGAGAATCTACAAACTAACCTAAATAAAAATAAACGGGCAAAACTAGTAAAGCGAGAGTTGTGTACATTATATCAAGCAAAAGATATCAAATTTCTTTTAATTTGTTGTTTATAAAGAGAGAATTTGTGAAATCATGGAATTTTTTCATAATTTTAAAATAAACCACTTTTAAACGTCGAGATGTACAAAAATCGCCTAAAAATCTCTTTGGGCCCTTTCACATCGCTATTTTAAGATGAATTATATTTGAAAAAGTATAGTCTAATTAATCATCTTTACAGTAGGGTTACCTCACACCACATAATTAAAAATAATTTTTACCTTTAGTTTTAACGCAAATTCTATATTGTCACTAGAAATATAGCAGGTTATTTAAGGCCTTAATAGTTAAAAATAATGATAAATTTGTTACAGGAATAGTAGTGAATTGGACACTGTGTTTTTATTAAATCGGTCATTTGTTTTTAATATAGAGTGATAAAATAGGCCACTAAGAAAGCCAAAATAAATTGACGTAACGTCTGGCCCATTTAATAAAATTTCTGTGTTTTTAATTTTTGTTCAATTCCTTGCTATTCCTGTTACAAATTTATTATGGATGTGAATGATACAACATTATGATGAATAATGGTAAATGTCTGATTTTCCCTACATATTCATCAAAAGTATTCAATACTCAAGAAAATTTCTAAAAATTATTTAAAATTTTTTTTAATATTTTCTGAAAAATGAGAACAGTTAAGAATTTTTTTCTTGACAACAATTACTTAACAATGGTAAAAGTATGTTTTATAGACGTTTTCAAAGATATGTGTATTTTACATTTAAAGATCCTCAATTAATGATCAACTTCTTTCATTTCGATTTTTATTATTACACTTTAGGCCTTAGTGATCATTACCAGAGGGTTGAAAACAACAAGCCTCGATTTGGCAAGGTCGTTTCTATTAAGTAGCTCTATTGGCCTTTTAGCTCGTCACCTTCCCACGAAGTAAAAGTACGTAAGTAATATTGACCTTGTTCAAAAATCATTTTAATGAGAATCAAATAAAAATAAATTATATTTCGACCTTCATAAAAAATTCTACCGATTTACAAGAAAAATCATTTTTATAAAAAAAAAATAAAATCGATTTCAAAAACTTAAATGCAACAAATACAATAATAATAACTTAAAAATAAAATAAAATTCACTAAAAGGTATAAAATAATTATCTTATTTAGTTACAACTAAACGACGAAATATTAACATGAAATTACTTTTTGAAGTCGGTGCCAAACAAACTATACCTATAAGCGAGCGTACCCGCCAAACGTACTAAGTAAGATCCACCAAGTGGAATTCATAAAATGTATGTTTGGGACCGACTTCAGAAAGTAATTTCATGTTAATATTTCGTCGTTTAGTTGTAACTAAATAAGATAATCATTTTATACCTTTTAGTGGATTTTATTTTATTTTTAAGTTATAATTATTTTATTTGTTGCATTCAAGTTTTTTGAAGTCGGTTTTATTTTTTTTTTTTATAAAAATTATTTTTATTTTTCTCTTTTTAGTGATGTTATTAATAGTGTTATTAAATAATACCTTGCATGCATCTCGTAAGAGAAAGCGTCAGGCGAATGAATCAGAAAATGATAATAAAATTCAATTCATAAATATAGAAATTCTCTCGAAACGTTTGCGGGCTTTAAATGAATGTTATAACAAAAACTTTTCAATTGAATATTACAAGATTTTTTTATAAAACATTTTATTTATCATAATTTCGATTATTTGTTCATAAAAATTGGAGATTTACGTTATTTCGTCGTTGATCATATCATCAGAACTTGACCAAATTAATATGGCACCATCCCTAAGATACCCCCTTTCCAATAAAAAAAGAATCATTGAAATCGGTTCATAAACAAAGAAGTTAGGCCTGAACAAACCTAACATAAAAGATCTAATACCAATGAAAACGGGACCAATCGGAAGCTAGACTGAACCCAATGCAAAAAAATTATCAAAATCGGTTCACAATTGGCGGAGATATGAGGTAACATAGACACAAAAAAAAAAAAAAAAAAAAATCAGTCGAATAGAGAACATTCTCCTTTTTTGAAGTCGGTTAAAAATAAATACAGATCACTTGTAAATGTCAAATTTATATCGTTTTGAGTTTATGAACAATAATGGTTCGAAAGTGTAGCGATATAGAGACAGACATTGTAGTTTTTTACTTTTAAAGGAACCCTAAAAATTATAAAAAATAGACGGTTTAAAAAAATTATATAAAATTATATCTAAAATAAATTTACATATTGCCCCTTGATTAATATGATTTGTTATGGATAATTTTGTTTTCATATTAAGGACTGTCATCTCTTTGGAAATCAAACCCAAATGCCAAAAAGATATTCCGACAAATGCTGATCTTTCGAGACTAACCCATCCGACCCTATTTAATATTGGGAACGATTCCGAGGGAACGAGAATTCTCAATACACATAAACAAAATTATCCATAGCATATCTCAAATCAAGCAGAGGACAAATCAATATTCTTATAAAATCGACAATGCTACTCTCGGCAATAACAACTTTCTATTTTATAATTGTTATATTTAACACTTTTTAATATATAATTTTTTAAATACTTAACATTCTAAATGGGGAGTCGGTAGCTCAGTCAGCTAACGCACTGGCCTCGCTTCGGCATCGATCGATTATGACGATGTTGGATTTGAGGTCCGGGGTTCGATCCTGGCTGGCAAATAAAAATTTCTACCGACTGAAAACTCGGATCCCTCACTAACCCTACTAACACTCTACTTATGTGCTGTCTAAAGGGCTTTGTTCCCGGTGACATTAAATAAAAAAAAAAAAAAAAAAAAAAAACATTCTAAATTAGTACCTATGTAATAATCAAGTCAATATGTAAGCTTCAAAGCCCAGGAGAAGCTATATTTTTGGAATAAATAAATAGAATAAAATGAATGCGCTGGGATTCTCTAATGCATGTTCATTTGTACCTCTGCAGATGAAAATGGAAAAGCGAATGAGAACATGCCAAATTACTTATCGCTTATTGCTAAACAAAAAGGTCATATTGACAATTTATATAAAAAAAAATCCATTTTCAACTCTAAATTGTTTTAATTGTTTTTCATGTAAAAGTAAATTTTCCCTTCATTAAATAAATAGAAACTAATTTTATTTTATTTTAGTACATCTCATTGATAATTATTTTTTCTTGTTGTTTTTAGACGCTAAAACGAAGAAACTTCGAGATGAGCTCAAAAATCAAAGGTAAATATACTTTTTGATTAGAAGGTTATTTTTATATTTTCTGAATTTTTCAAAGATTTATTCTTTTCCTATTTTCTCTCGCGCAGTATTAACTGCCGAAGAAACAAATTTAATAGATAGATAGACCCAGACCAGAAGTCGTGCTCTACTTTTTATTTGCCAGCTGCCTTTGCTTGTCAATAACTAAATTACTCGAAACACAAAGGCTCTTCTTCTCAAGGGTTATGTCATTTTGCCAGGTAGAAACTAAGCAAATTATTAATAAAATAAAACAAATATGTAAGTGTTGCTTAATATTCGGCCAGGCTATATATCCATGGATTTCTAGGCTTGTCCGCTTAATTTTCAATAGTTATTCCAGAAAAAAGAATCAAAACGTCTTAGATGTTTTTTTTCAGGATATTTATAGTTGAAACGAATAGCCACTAGCTTGAACTCGTGCGTATATTGTATCATATATATCAGAGGTGCAAGGGCGTAGCCACGGGAGGGGGAGGGGGGGATGAGCAAAGGCAACGACAAACCTTTTCTTATGGTAAACTAACCATATTTAAATATATATCATATGTTTAATCAAGAATTATGTTCTTTTTAATTTCTTGGAGTACCTATTTGTTTTAATAAAAAAATTCCCACTAAATATTTTGCTTTGTGGATTAACCAATTAATTGTGATTGTTCTAGAAAACCCCAATTCCTTGTTTGTTTTTTAAAAGAGTCACTGATATAATAATCCCTGACTATCCATTATCTATTGACATGTAAGAACGTGCAAAGATCTAAAAGACAAGTCCTGACAAGTTTTAGTCCAAGAGAGAAATTATCAATTAATTGTGATTGTTCTAGATAACGCCAATTCCTTGTCTCTTCTACTAGAATCATAACTAAATAGACTTGGTTAGTGGTGTAGCATAAAAATTATTGAAATAATAAATATTTTAGGAAATGAAAATATGAAAATAAGAAGAATTTTTAAACATTCGAAACTTCATGATTTTTGTACCTTAAATAGTTGAGCTTATAATTTTGCTTTTAGTGAATTTTATTTTTGAAAAAAGCTTCACGTACCTATTGACCAAATGTGCATTCATATTTCGAAAAATCGAATAAATAAATCTCTACATATAAATCTCAATGTTTAAAGAAAATTTATGATTTTATGTTGGGCCACACTCATTGCAGTGCTGGGCCGTATGCAGCCCGCGGGCCACGGGTTGGACAGCCCTGATATATATTTTAAAATATCAAATAGAGGCTGAAGTTAAGAGTTTTACTCCCTTCGTCATCTTTATTAATTATGCGTAAATTTATAAGCAATAGAATCTGGTTTTCGAAACCAAAATAGAGAATCAAGTTTTTTCCTTGAAATTTCCATGTACATATAGCCCAAGAGCCCATGACTGCCAGACCTTCATTATTTTTAGGGGTGTCTGGCAGGGGGTAGCAACTGTCATAAGTGTCCGGCAATGGATGACGAGATTTTTAAAGTTATCCCGAAGAAAATATAAAAAAAATGAGCTTTATACTTTAACAAATTTAAAGTACTATTTTATACACCTTTATTACCTGTTACCTGCCAAAGTAACCACAACCCAAACTCTATAGTCGCTGGTCGTTCTTACCTGTATAGGGGACATGCACAGAAAAACTTTCAGATTTTATAAAATAACGAAGGTCTGGCAGTCGTGGGATCTTGATCTAATATACCTTCGTAGGTACATATTTTATTTCTAGAATTTTCAATGAATATTTTAACATTAGAGAATTCAATTCTATCAACTTCTATGGTTTTCTCTTCATTTTAATGATACATGATTTGAAATTAAGTTTCAAACATTCCAAGGGATTTAATTTAAATTTTTTATTTGATACTTGACAATTCCGCTTTCTATTTTCAAATTTAAAATGTCGAATATGAATTATAAAACTACTTTACCTCAAATAAACTTAAGGTCACTGCGGCTTCGTATTTCTCATAAAATAAATAATTAACTAATTTTTCGGTATTTATTATTCATCTAATCTCTATGGTTTGTTGAAAACATAATCTCAATGGATTATTCACGTTAAGCAACATATGGAACTTTTTTCATGACTCAGTGTCTGAAATACTATGTTTCTAATAAACACAGTCGTTTTAAATTCCATTTCTTCAGGGAAGATGTGTATTTCTGTATGTGGGTGCATTAAAAAAATAAATAATAAATAAAGGAAAAAACTTTTCAAGGCTCGGTTCACTCTCTCAAAATGTTGGTAAATAAGATTTAAAACTTGCCAGAGAAGGTTTAACTAATAAACTCTTTAAATAAAAATTTATTCTTTTTTTTTTCATTTTTAAAACAGAACTATAAAGGTAGAAAGGCCAGTTAAAAAAAATCAAATTACACGTTTACACCCGTCTGAACTAGTGTTGAATTCACGCAATGTTTTTCATTGTGTTTAAAAATGTCTGAAATATTAATTTTTTTTATTTGTGTCTGTCCGCATTCAGATACTTACGATAACTAGTAGGAAGTTCGTTCTGGTGCCAAAATATATTTGAATTTACAATACAATAGTGAACTAAATAGATTTTTGCGATTAGGACCGTGCCTTCCCGTATAGCACAGAGACCAAAATAAAACCCAAATGCAACTTTTTTGATTGGTTGAATTATAGTCTTTATATAGTTTTAAATAGGTTGAATTACGGTTTCTAAACGGTAGTTATGTCTCGTTTTTTCCGTTTTGCAACTATTGTATTATCGTTAAATTATAGTC